>JAQIYC010000259.1:0-16092 GCA_034699545.1 Porobelba spinosa
AGAGGTCCAACCCCCCCCCCTTGGCCAACTTTACTTGTATATATTTTTTGTTTTGTTAATCATTTAAAATTTGTTTTTCATAATGAAAAGAATTTAAACTTGAGATTAATTATTAATATTTTTGTTAATCAAATGCAGCTAGCAAAGAGCAACTAGCAACAAATGGCAATTTGTTATTTAATAATTTGTTAATTTAATGACAATATTTATCATTTGTTTGATGGCAACAAATGAATGCAGTTTACTACAAATATTTCATTTGATCAGCTATTGCCAACTAGCAAAGTTTAAAATGTATGCGTTAAGTCATTTAGTCCCATAGCGCATACACTTTGAACTTTGCTAGTTGGCTAATGGCTAAGTTGGCTGATCAAATGAAATATTTGTAGTAAACTGCAATCATTTGTTGCCATCAAACCAAAAATTATTGAATTCTTTTTATTGTGAAAATCATATTTGCGTTGACTTACAAAATAAAAACAAATAGAAATAAACAAAACAGTTCATAATTAGTAGATACAATTAAATCTCGTTAGAAGTAAATTTGTAATTAATTTTGTGGCTTTTTATGTCTCCTCATTAGCAAAAGATATTTTCCAAATTTTTTTTATTTTGTAAAAGGTACATTCTTATGTAAAACCTACCCGCTTTTAGGAAACACAGATTATCCAGAACTCCTAGTGAATAGTAAAATGACTAGGTCTAGCGATTGACTAGTATAAAATGTTAAACCAAGATACATTTTTGGGGCTAAATATTAAAAAAAGTTTGAAAAGACTTACCATCAACCGTTTTTCTTGCCCACGGAGTTCAATAAAATATTTATTATTTTTACAAGTAATACAAATTTTGTAAAAAGCAAATTAAAGTTAAATACAAGGTTAACAATTAAATCAAGTTAAAATTTAAAAATTATTAAAATCGTTGAACTATTTAAACAACAAATAATTTTATTAATGAATATAAACTTTTGTAATAAAACAATTAAATTTACTATTTCATGAATACTCAGAGTTAATATTGAATTGTAGCTTGTAGAATTGCATCTATGACTGTTTTACTCAGATGCTGCCATAAATTACTTATAAGCACATAATGCAAAATTTGGTCACTTTCAATGTTCGTGCAAAAAAATTAACTCGACTCTATTTTATTTTATCTATGAATAGTTTTAAATAAATGAATACAAGTTAAGTTTAAAATAAAGTTATGACTAATTTTGGTTAATCAGTTATTTTTAATAATGTGAATCAATTAAAGAAATAAACTTTTTAGGCATTGGATCATAAATTTTTTCAATTTTGCAAATATTTATTAAAGCTTAATAAACTCATAAATGCAAAATATTCAAAATTGCTATAAGTTTTATAATCAAAACTTGAATTATAGTAACCGATGAATTAAAACAGAGTTAAGATCAATTTTATAGTGCAAATATTTAAAATGATCGAATTTTGCATTAAGTGCTTATAAGCCAAATAAAAGTAATAATTATTATAAAACTTTACTGCAATTGCTTGCATTGTAGAACATAAGCTAAAAATACACTTAATTATTATATTTTAATTTAATGTTTTTATAATCTCTTTGTTATATCACATATTCATTGATGTAATACTCATTCATCAATATATTTGCTATAATATAGCAAATGATATAAATTTAATCACGTTTTCAAAGTTTAATATATTATGGATGTGCAAGGGGGTTCCTGACAAAATACCTCACCCTACCCTAGACTCCCCAGGCAAAAATCTGAAAAAATCTAGAATTTTTCTACCTCTGTACCGCCTAACCTGAAGGACCTTGCACATTTCAAGATATATTTATACATTTCTTCAATTCTCGTCCGATTTTTGATGAATCTTTGATTTTCGTGTTAGTGCTAATCGATTTGAAATATAGGAATCAAAACATTCAAATCAGATATAATATATCAATTTAATACTATTTTAGATTAGCTTTAGTTAATTTATGATCGATTTGTCAATCATTAGTAGTGCACAAAACATTGATAGTGTTTTGATAGAAGTTTTTGTTAATTAATATTATTAATTTCACTAATAGTTATAACCTAGGTTTGCAACTTTGATTACATTCAAAATTAGCTGGCTAAAATTGAGTATTTGTATAATTTAACGAATTTTCTCTGATAATTTAATACTGGAAGAAGCCGAGTCTGGACATTAATTTTGTTCATTTTATTAGCAAAGCATCTCATAAAATGAGCATAGAAATTTTTCTAGGTTGCGACGGAAACCCGAACATATTTAAATCGAATTTAAGAAATCGATAATTTAGCAAGATTTGAGCAGAGACTTGTCTACGTTCCCTGTAAAACTAGGTTAAGAATACTTGTCTACGTTCTCTGCTCAAATCCTGTTAAATTTTCCGATTTCTTAAATTTAATTTAAATATGTTCGAGTTTCCGTCGCAACCTAGAAATTTTTTTAAGTTCATTTTATGAAATGTTCTTGCTAATAAAATAAACAAAATTAATTTCCTGACTCGGCTTCTTCCAGTATTAAATTGTGAGAGTAATTTAAAAAAGATGTATATTGTATAAAGATTGGAATATTAAACCCTGACAACAAATTTATAGTTAAAACTATAAAGTATAACAAATTAAAGTTTTAACTATATTTGTGAACTTTTTATAATCAGTAAAATTCAATACCAATTTAAGAAATATTTAACTATTATTTAAGAAATCTTTAACACATTAAAATGAACTTGTAGTTTGTTTATAAAGTTTGGTTTTAGATTGTTTTAATTGTTTTAATAATTTTATAAAAACTATTAATTTTTATCGTTTATTTATATTTTTGGTCTAGTTATTTTTTTAATCAAGTTATTTTCCGCCAAATTTAACCCAATTTCCGGTTAGAGATTATAAACTATAATATAATATTAAATTTTAAAATTAAAACGAAGATCTGATTCTAAATCATTAAGCAGTTTCGAGTTTTATTAAAATAAAATAACTTTTAAATTTGAAATATAAATTAATTAATTAATTAAATAGATTTTAAATCAAATTATTTATATTAATTACTGAATTGCGGATTAAGCCCATTAATTGTAATTAATAGTTAATTAACAAAACATTACATTTATTGAAAACTTATGTTGCGTTTACATTGTTTACTGTTTTGGATTAAACACAGTGTTGTAAACTTATCAATTTCTAGCAATTGCAAAATTGAAATTTTTGGCAATTTTTGCCAATAGTTAAAGTTAGCAATTTTTTATAGTTTTGATCAGACCGTAAATAATCAGTGTCTTGCTGTAAATAAAGACCAATCAGTCCTCTATCATATACAGTAGATTTTATAGCATTTATGGTATTTTGCATCAATTACAGATTTTAAATCCTCAATATTCAGTATCCAGTTGCAAATAAAGAGCTCTTAAATTGATAGTTGAAAGCAGACATAACCAGACTTGGTCAGGTCAGGGGGGTCCAGCATGGGGTAAATCACAAAATTTTCTCAAAATCCTAGGGTGAGGGGGGGGGGGGGGTTAGCTCAAAAAACAAGATGGCAGATTTCCGCTTAAATTTGCGCGCCAAATCGCCATTTTGTTCTTAAAAACCGGGGTTTGAACTACTCCTGATTAAAATAATTTAAAAAATAAAGCTATTTTGTCCAGATCTGACAATCTTTAAGGTTAACATTTAACACAAACATCTTTAGTTATTAATAATAAGTAACGTATTATTAATAAGTTATTTATTTAAAATTAAGAAAAATTGTATTCATTTAATTGTGTTTTTATATTCCGATATATTTTTAATAAATTAAAAAACAGTTTTTATTAAATTGTTAAAATTAGGCTAAATTTTGTTAAATTCTGAATAATTTTTTTATGCCATAATTTATTCTAAATATTTAATTAGATTTTACCCTTGCTACTTAAACCCTTCCTATGCAAACATTTAACTAAACTTATGTAATTATGTTATTATTTCTATCAAATCGACAATTTTTATTCAGGTTTTGCAATACTTCTGTAAAAATTTAATTAAAATATCTTTTAAATCGTTTTTAAGTGAAGAAAAGTTTATAGATTTATTCGAATTAATTATAAAACTAATCAATTAATTACTCGACATAAACCGATATATAGGACGACGCGTGGAAAGTCTACTTCGATTACCCGGCGCGAGAGATAGTGGATGAGTTTGCAATGCGATACGGCATCGAATCGATATACCAGGCCATGACGTATAGCTCTATCATAACTAATATTTCGGAATTCGGTCTAACTTTGAGTAATTCAATACGTTTAGACACTTTCACTGCTTGTCCACAAAGTACCTGTGCCAGGGAGTTCCAGCTGTGATGAGCACTTTGTTAGCCAACATCAACGCATACTATGCTCATACGGCCGCGTCATCAGCAGTGTCTGCGAGTGACCGCTTCGCCGCTTCTAATTTCGGCGTAAATACAATTGATTTTAATTAAACGCGATTTCAATTAATGGCATAAAACTGAACTCATTATCACAAATCAGATTCAATTAGTTCGACAAAAATTCATTCACTCAGGCGTTGTGTTAATCAGTTTTTATGCCAAATATTATTGTCTTAATTAATTAAATGCTTTAATTAGAATATTTAAACAAATAATATGAATAATAAAGCAATTAATTATATAAAACCTATAAATAAATCGATTTATTTATAATCAAAATATAATCAAAATTTGTTTTTATTTCAATTAACAGAAAGAAAAGTTTGTCAAACTGTTGGATCAATTGCATAATTCGCTTCGAATAGATCTGTCGATGTATAGGGTAAGACATAAAGCCATTATTTGACTTATTAAAGCCTTGAGTATTAATCCAATTCGTGCCAAACGGTTGTGCAGAACAACTTCCCGGCGTCCACTCCAGAGAAACTACAAGACCTCAAGTCCACTGTAGACCTGCTCACAAGTATAACCTTTTTCCGAATGAAAGTACAAGAGCTTTCAAGCCCTCCCCGGGCCAGCACTGTAGTGAAAGACTGCGCCAAAGCATGTCTGCGCTCAACCTATCAGTTCTTATTCGAAAACTGCACAGAACTGTACGGAAGAGAATTCCAAACCGACCCCAACGAGAAGAAGGAAGACAAGGAAGACCACGGACCTAGTCTTCAGAATCTCGACTTTTGGCATAGATTGGTTGCGCTTATGGTTTCTGTGATAGAAGAGGACAAAAACAGTTATTCGCCGGTTCTTAATCAGTAGGAATACCTTTGACTCAATTATTTTATTCATTCAAATCTAATCACATTTTCAATCAATTTCATAGATTTCCTCAAGAGTTAAATATCGGGCACTTAAGTGCGGCGACGATGTGGAGCCTCTTCGCTGTCGACATGAAGTACGCACTGGAAGAACACGAACAGAACCGGTTTTGTCGGAGTTCCGCTTATATGAACCTTCACTTCAAAGTCAAGTGGTTTTACAACACGTACTGCAAAGATGTGCCGCAATTCAAAGGATCAGTTCCTGAATACCCCGCGTAAGACATCTTTAAACAATAAATGAATGAATGTCTCAATTGACTGATTGACTGATTGAACGATTAGATGGTTTGAGCCGTTTGTGATGCAATGGCTGAACGAGAACGACGACGTCTCTCTCGAATACCTCAACAGTGCCTTTTTGAGGGACAAGAAGGATGGGGTAAGGCTGCAGCCATGGCTTAGCATTGGAACACAAACTTGACTCAACCTAATGCTTATGTTTGAACAGTTCCAACAAAGTTCAGAACATTCGCTATTCTCGAACTCAGTGGTGGATGTGTTCACGCAATTGACGCAATGCTTTGATGTGATCAGTAAACTCGAGTGTCCGGACCCGGAGATAGTCAAGCGATATATGAAGCGATTCGCGAAAACTATAGTCAAAGTATTGACAGCTTATGCCGATATCGTGAAGAAGGAGTTTCACAACTATGTCGGACAAGAGAAGACCGTAAGTTCTCATCGTTTTTGGGATGATTGACATTAAACTCAATTAATCACATATTCTTAAGGCCTGTATATTAATGAATAACATTCAACAATTACGAGTCCAACTCGAGAAGATGTTCGAATCCATGGGCGGCGAAAAGGTTAGCCCTTTCAGTGCCTTTCAGTGCCTTTCAGTGCCTTTGAGTCAGTTCTGAATTAACCTAAAATGCATTGAATGAACGAATAGCTCGAATCAGACGCCGCAAACATTTTGAAGGAATTACAGCAAACACTGAATGGAGTTCTCGACGAATTGAGTGCTATTTTTGCCAAAAGGTATACTAAACTCAATTAATTCGAATTAATACTAAACATAATATCATTGGACAGTTTGGAGGCAACTATAAAGCAAAGCGTTCACGAGTTGGGATGTCTGCTCACATCGATAAAGGGCTCGAGTGGTAGTTCAGCGCAGGCTAACCAACAGCTGCGTAATAGCCAAGAGGTGGCGGCCGATGCCGACCATATACTGCACCCATTGATGGATCTATTGGACGGAAAGCTTTCGATGTTCGCCCAGTTCTGCGAACGAACAGTTTTGAAGAGACTTCTGAAAGAGCTCTGGAAGATAGTGATGCATACGTTGGAGAAATCCATTGTATTACCGCCGATGACTGAGAAGAATGTCATTTTGCAAAACCTGCCGAACGCCAAAATAGAAGACGTTTCTCGAATTTTTAGAAATCATGTCTCAGCCAATCGGTTGCCGACTCTGGGAGTAATGGAGGTATTGATCGAAGTTTTGTTGCATTCAATCAATTGATGTGTTTATCGAAACTTCATTCAACTCTTTCAGTCGCTTCAGTTCGAGAAGAACTTGAGTCCAAAACAGTGCGCAGTTCTGGACATCGCTTTGGAAACAATTAAGCAATACTTTCACGCCGGAGGGAATGGCCTTAAGAAGACTTTCCTCGAGAAGAGTTCCGAATTGCAGTCTTTGCGATACGCGTTGTCCTTATATACACAAACAACCGATGCTTTAATCAAAACCTTCGTTACCTCTCAGACCAAACAAGGTTTCCGTTCACTCATTATTGCTAATTATCCCGAAGTTTGTTCGACTTCTCACTCGTTCTCACTCTTATCCGTCAGATCTGCCGACACAAGAAGACGGACCCGTTGGTGACGTATCAATTCAAGTCGATCTGTTCACACATCCGGGAACGGGAGAGCACAAGATCACAGTTAAAGGTAATTATCAAAACAAAACAATTCACTATTGCTATCGACGGCTAAACGAGTGCTTGTGTCGACCCAGTGGTGGCCTGTAATGAGCTCAAGTGGCCGAACACCAGTATGTTTAGGCCGTTCGTTGAGGTCAATATGATTGGCCCACATCTGAGTGATAAGAAGAGGAGATTCGCGACGAAGTCGAAGAACAACAACTGGTCGCCGAAGTATAACGAGACCTTCCATTTGTGAGTTGACTCGAATCCGAATCCAAGTTAAGTCGAAATAATGCTTAACTCGAAATTCGATTTCATTCGATAGCATAATCGGCAACGAAGAGGAGCCGTCGTCTTTCGAACTGCACATTGCGGTCAAAGACTACTGCTTTGCGAGAGAGGACAGACTGGTTGGGGTGTCTATAATGCAATTGCGCGACATAATAGAACAGGGAAGCTGTGCCTGTTGGCTGCCCCTGGGCCGCCGGGTGCACATGGACGAGACGGGTTGGACGATCCTGCGCATCCTGTCGCAGCGGTCAAACGACGAGGTGGCCAGGGAGTTCGTCAAACTCAAGTCTGACGTTCGCAACGACGACAACATTCCGCAACAGTCCGGACAACCACAACAACCACCACAACCACAATAAGTCGATTCTAATTAAATGTTTACAGAATATAGAGAAAGGTTTTCATAAATATTTATATTCTCAACACATAAGCCATAAATCAGTTCAAAACCCACTTTTCATGACTCATGAGTCGATTCGATGTCATTAAACCATTTGTGAAATATTACACATTTTTACATACATTACAAACTGATGTGAAATAAGTGAAAATAATGAATACATTTTCCATATTTTGTTTGGATTTGTTATAACTTATAACTTCTAATCTATAATAATGTTCAAAATATAAAGCATTTCCGCGAAAATGCATTAAAACTTACGATTATTTTCTATATTGTATTCGATTTGATTGCAACGAATATCTCATTTGTTTTTAGTGTCAAAATAGGTTTAAATGCTTTCTAAGAAGTATTCGTTGCAATCGACGGTACGATCGATGAGCTGACAGTTATTGAGTTTATATTAAACCTCATTTCTTATTCGTTCTATAATTTAGTTATATTTTTATATAATTATTAAAAAAACCAATAATTTGCAAATTTATGCACATTTCGAATATATCTCAACAAACTGTTAACCGCTAACCCGGGTCTTTCTTGAGTGTAAGGGGTGTCCAATATGTTAGTAATAATATGTGGGAATACCGGTGTCGACAAGCGAGTGCCAACCCCTGCACCCCTGCATTATATCATTTTGATTACCAATAACTTTAAGGGCATATCATTTATGTCATAGCTAGACATCGTCAGCACCGGCAGACTTGTCTCCAATCTGGACAGTATTAGTGTCTGCCTGTGTTCGGTTGGATGTCTGTCTATAACTCAAACCAATTAAATCAAATTTATAATAATTAGCAAATGTTTAGTTACTGTGAAAATGCTCTCAATTTTTCTATTAATTATTTTTAAAAATTCTATTAATTATTAATAATTTATTACTTTATTTATAATACTTGAGATTATAGTTTATTAAACATTTATCGCACTTATTGTTGAACTAATGATATCTCTAAGCGAATGGAAAAGCCCTCACATTCTAAGAGAAACCTATAATTGTTATTAAGTGTGAACTAAAGACCGAAAAGTTAACTCTAACTCCGGATAATTGGGCTAATCGGGTGAATATGAGTTGGAGTTCGGAATTGAAACTTTCGTTTTCTAGTGTTAACTCATATGATATTCAAATTTTCATCAATTTCTGTGATTTGCAAATATTCAAACAGTTTTGAAACAAATTTATTAATTAAAAAAAACAATGATTTTGAGCATAAATTCGTTAATTTATTCAATAATTCTATTCATTTTCCAATTGTTGACAAAAAAATATTTCCTTATCTGACGTCAACCCTCCAGTGGTCGGCAATATATCTTTCAATTTGTTTGTGAATCACATTTACCTCATTTTTGGATAGCATTCGTTCGTAACTTCTGTAGACAATCCTATAGGTGTGGGAAGTCCTACCGTTTGGTTTGAGGTACTGATCGATGAGTTTCACCTGTTCTATGAGTTCGCCCCCAATATTGCGAACCACGTCGTGGAAGTCATTTGGGGACCAGAACGGGTTGGGCGGCAACCAAAATGATATATCGAAATACAACTGCGGGTGCGATGAAATCGGTTTATATATGATATGATCCGAATGTTCGGCGCTTTCGAATTGACTTAAAAATCCGGAATCATTGGTCCAGAAGAGTCTGATGTCTGGTATTTGGTAGCGAATCATTGCGAGCCTCTCGAGCCCAATGCCGAGCGCCCAGGCTATCTTGTCTGAGTGGCCGCCGTTCGCCAGCAACCGCTGTTCGACAACACCAGAGCCCAGGATTTCAAGCCATTCCTGGTTGTAGTATACCTCCAGTTCCCAACTCGGGTAAGTGAAGGGGAAGTAAGCGGAAACCCAACGCATTTCGATCTCTTGTCCCAATAGTTGTCGGACAAACGACTCAATCGTTGACTTCATTATCACTTCCACTGCATTCGCGGCTTCTTTTGAGTGATTTTCTTGTTTTGATTTCGTTCTCAAAGTCTCTGATCTCTCGAAGATCTGATGGACACCTCTTTCTGTCAACTGTTTTGATAATTATATAAAAACTAAATCAAAATTAAAAGCGATTGAAGAGCAGACCTGAAGACTGTTGTTGTGGTAGAGCCGGAAGGCCTCGCACTGATGGAACGCCAAGTGATGGCTTCTGTCGATCTCATCCCTTCGATACACGTCTGCAATACAGAGAAAAGCCATCGAATTGTTTTGGAGACACTGGTGCTGATGGGCACTGGTATGCGAGCGAAGAACGTAGTCTTTGTTGACATAATAAGTGTCGCTCTTCCGGCGCGAGACGTGATCTTTGGGTATAAGCAATGAATCGAAGTTTGCATTTAAGTCGACGACTGGGTTCGGGAATACAAACGAATCGTAATCTTTGAAGAAATGACGGATTCCTTCAGACAAGAGGTATAACGGGTTTCCACTCTTGAGGTATAGATTGCGTCCAATTAGTGCCAATAGTTTGGGCGTAATATTAGTCCAATCGTCGACTAAATACTCGGTATTTAATATATTCACCGATTGTTTGAAACCGAAATCATTTGGTTTTGGGTTTGAATTGCATTTGCGTTTCGCTATTGAATTCAAAACACATTTATTTCGATTCAAAATATTTGGTTTCAATTGATTTAAGACTTTGTTTACAATTACAAACATTTTCGCGACTTTTCACTCAAAGCCATGGAATCCGGATTTGGCGCTCAATTCAAAAGTAAAGAACAATTATTGGAAAATATATTCATTTATTAATTATTTAATTAAAATAGAGATATAGATCCGAATGTGTGTCGTATGGGTGAGAGGTGTGGGTCAGTCGGTAGTGGAGAGCTTCTTCTGGATCTCCTTCAGAAGACTGTTTCCCTCATCTTTGGTGCCGACAAACGACGCGCACTTCTGGGCCGCCATTTGCGCCAATTTGAGTTCGGATCGGCTTAAGTGATAATTAGCCAAAAACTTGTAGGCATGGGAGAGGTCAGAGCTGGTGTTGACCTGCACCGGGTCCGCGCTGTCCATATTGGAGGCGCGGCTAATGAAGTCGGTGTAAGCGACGGCCGCTTTGTTGTCCTCGTGTAGGCGCTCGTAGAGTGAGGCCAAGCGGAAGAGGGCTAACCCGCCGGCCTTCCAGTAGCACTTGATTGCGTCGGCATTTCGCTCCAACTTCTCCAACGTCTCTCCCGTCGCGATCATCATTCGGGAGTCGTTAGGGCGCAGACAGTGCGCCACTGAGTAGTAGTAGAGGCAATAGGCGGGCATTTTCAGTATCTCATAGGTCTGGCCCAACCCATACCAAGCCCTGTAATCACGTTTGTTACACTTGATGGCAGACCGATAGGCCTGTATGGCAGCGCCGGTATTCTTCATTTCCATGTACTCGTGTCCCATTAGAGTCCAGGCCGAGAGGTGGCGGGGGTTGAGCTGCAGTGCGCGCGAAAAGTAGACGACGGCCTTCGGGTGCTGTGATCGAAGGCTATAGAAGTTTGCGATACAACAACAGGTCTCGACGCGAAACGGGTCGATGTCGTTGGCCGTGTGCGCCAAACACGACAACTCAGTTCTCATGTCCTTAACGTAAAGCAAATTACTGTAGATATCCATAGCGTCGAGTCGGGCCGGGTCTGACTCCCGGATCTGCCGGAAGAGCTCAATAGCTCCCTCGACGTCCCGCAGGTTGTGCTTTGCGATTGCAATTTGACTCAAGAGGTAATTGCAAGAAGTGAACCACTGCTGCAAAGAGGTATAGACGGAAAGGGCGTCTTCGTTGAGCTGCAGCTCCAGATAGACGGCACCCAAAAACAGTTTCTTAAACCAATGCACCGGCAGTTCGAGTGCGTCTAACTGTGACTTCTCATCGATAATGAGCGACAGCTGATGCCAAGAACACCAGTTGAGTGGATCCAAAGCAATGCTTTTGGACAACACATCCATTGCTTTCCAATTGAGTTCGAGTTTCAGTAAAACTATTGCGAAAACGTAGAGAAGATATGAATCGCTTTGGAAGACATTGTCCGAAGCGTACAGTTCTTGCAATTCGTTCTTCAGTTCAGTGAACAGTTTGATCGACGAATCAGTTGCCATACAATTGGTTTCCGCCATTCGATCCAATCGTTTCTTTTCTGCCGACAGATATCGCGAATAAAAGTAAAGAAATTTAGTTTCACTTAAAGTCGAGTCTTTCGTGAAATAAGCGGTTCTTTCGAATTCATTCAAATCATAGCAACTCTTCGCCAACAAATACTTCGGATCAGTGTTGAGGTGACCAACGCTTCCAATCGGAGACACCGTTTCCATCGACCGATTGCCGTAACTCATGTCTGGCTTATCGTCGCAAGTCTTGTTGAGCGAAAAGAGCAGTTCCGACGACCACTTCGACGACTGCTTGAGCCCTCGAATGGCTGTTCGGGTATAGCACTCAAGCAAATCGTTTCGCATTAAATCCAAATCCAAATCCATTTCCAATTCAATACAAATTGAGTTTAGTTTCGATTTACCGAACGTTTAGTTGAGTTTGAATGCAATCAAAGAGTTTTGAATTGCAGTGAAAACAAGCGAAACATTCAATTGCTTTGAGTTTTGCATTAATCGTCTCTAAGTATCTGAACGGCTCTTACGATAGTTTGCCTCAAATTGAACTCAAGACGAGATAATGACGACAAATGACGACTTGTGACGACTAGAGGGTAAACAATGAGAGTTTAAACTGTAATCAAGTGATTAAACTGTAAACAAACACTGATTTTAATTTTCTTATTCAGCAATAAATAAACAATTAATTAATTAATACTCGGTTTGACTTAATTATGATATAATTGATTACATAATCATAAGAGCATTGATTGATTGAATATTCATTTGTTTGCAAAGTATATGAAACTAAGTATACGATTGAATAAATGATTTGATTTACAGTTAGTCTTAACTCTTAATCCAGTGAACAATGAACTGACGCCTCGTTTATATAGTTTTGATTTAGCACTGAATCGCGATTTGAATGTTTGAATAAATTGTGTTTTAATTAATGGTTTTATTTTGAAATATAATATAATTTTAATTTAAGACATTTAATGGCTTTCGTGAAGAAGAGACGAATTGACGCCAAAAACACTTTTAATTATTTTAACGAATCGTTAAAACCAAACAATAGTTTTGATTCATTTGAACCGAAATCTGATTTAATTGAATTGAATTTATGTAATAATTATACGAAAATAAAAAGTCGAACCAATAAAGTGCTCAAAGACTATAAACTACTATCGGATCCAAAATGGGTCGAAAGGTTCTTAAGCGGAGAAATCGACGCAAAGTATTACACTTCAGACAAATCACATAATTTGGTCGACTTTATGGTCTCGCGATTGACAGACAATAGAGGCCTCCGAAGGGCACTATTGCCACAAGTGTTTGGAACCAGACATTTGTTGTCCAATAATCTTCTTCGCGAAGACCACTTCAAGTCTTTGGATTCATTCAATAAAGTCTTTTCGTCGCAATGGCTGAACGACCAACAGGTGGTCTTCGGCACCAAATGCAACAAAGTTTGTCTTCACTTCTTCATCCAAACCATTTCAAACCATTCATTTATTTTAATTAAAATTAATTCATTTTTGCCATCAGTTGGTAGTGTTGGACGTCTTGAACCAAAAACAACATTTAATCCCAACTCTGAAGAGTTCGTCTAAATGTGCGGAAAACCCGTGCGGTATTCACGCGATTGAAATCAATCCGTCGCGAACTCTATTGGCCACTGGAGGCCATAACCCGAATAATGTCGCCATTTATCGATTGCCGACATTAGACCCCATTTGCGTCGGAGAAGTAGTTTTGAAATAATTATTTGTTTAATAAGTTTTACTAAATTATATGCCGTCCGGAAGGGCGCCCACTCTGACTGGATCTTTGATTTGAAGTGGTTGGACGACCAGTTTCTGGTGTCGGGTTCGCGAGACTCTACACTCGCCCTCTGGCGCATCGGTGACAGCGCCGACAGTCCAAAGGTTTGGAACTGTTTGGTTCCCAACTATTATCGGACTAAACCATTGCTGACCAAAGAGTGTCGAAACGCTGAGAAGATTCGAGCGCTTCTATACAATCATAACTTAGGGGTAGGCAGTGGTCGACTAATTTATATTTAGTTTTAACCAATGTTTGTGGTCTATGTCAGGAACTGGTGGTTCTGTCCCTCAACGCACAGTTGCATCTATTCGACGCGCAAACACTGAACCAGAAATACTCGACTCAATTGCCGTTTTGTTTGGAAAACGTATGTCTTTCTCAACAAACGGATCACAATCTCTATGCCGTCGGATCGAAATCTCATGTCTCACTACTAGACTCCCGATCCCTTGTGCCGGTCTATAAGATTCTCTCTAAAAATCATGGCTCTGGCATTAGGTCTCTCAGCTTTTCTAATGAACTATTGACAATAGGAACGGGTGTCGGAACTGTACTCTTCTATGACATCAAAGCACAGAAATATTTAGAAAATGTGACGAAATCCGAGTCCATTCTCAAAGCGAGTAAAGGACACGTCGTATGTATTGCTGTTTATATGAAAATTGTGAAAATTAATTAATCGATTAATTAAATGTTTGATTAGTATCCGGAAGAGATCTTTAGCGAACTTTATCTGCAGATCGAGTACTCGCCGGCCATTTACACTCACCAATACGACTCTTCCAAAACACGACTGTTCACAGCCGGCGGTCCACTCCCTGCCAGCCTTCAGGGCAATTATGCCGCGCTTTGGAGATAAACTCGTTGTTAATACATATAAATATCAATCGTTAAAAAGGGCTTAATTTGTTGTAAAGACTTAATTCGTATATTCAGTGTATAATTATTTCATAACTTTTATAATATCTTTAATTTTTTGTAATTTTCATTCAATTGTTTTTATTTTATTTCAAATTATTATTAATTAAAATTTGAACTTTTATTCATGTTTTAAAATTAAAAGTTTTTAAAATAGAAATTATATACCTTATCCTCTCACATAAAGTTATTATTATGAAATTCTAATACATTTCATATCACAATTTGAGCAAAAGTGTGAAAATGTATAAGACCCCACCCCTCCCCCCTCTACCCTCTCTAGTATATTGATATAAATATTGTATAGTTACTGTTCAGGAAACTACAAGTGTATGTCGAACCCGGTATTCCAAAACCTTTATAGTATTGCAATTTAATTAAGAACTAATCGCACGAACAAAAATATATACCCACTCACAACTTATAAGTGGGGAGGAGGGGAGGGGAGGGGGTTATTCATTTTATTGTCGTTGTGCACATTAAACTATTGTACAAACTTACTCCGACAGGCAATTAAATTTAATTTCTCAACAGGGTGCAATTATATCTAAATATTTAAATATACAGTAAATTGCTAGTATAATAAACATCAAGTATAATGAAAAAATTCTTAAAATAAAATTCATGTAAATAAGCGCTAATGTTAAAACGAATCCAGTACAGTAAAGTGCCAGTATTATGAACACCCAGTATAATGAATTCTCCAGTATAGTGAACAAATCTTTAAAATAAAGATCATTTCTATATGCTCTAATGTTAAAAATGATCCAGTAGAATGAATGCCAGTTTACTGAACACGCTACTATTATGAACATATTTCGTAACTACTGTAACAAAAAATAATTCTAAAAATGATTCAGTATAATGAACATCAAAACACTAACTTAAATACATGTGTTTTGTGCATTGCATTAAATAATTCAATATAATAATTGATTTTAATTATTGATTTGTGTTTTAAATAATTAAAATGTCTGAATTAAAAAACAGAAATGAAGTATCTGGCTTACAATTGAATGATAAATTATTTTAAAGTAAATTAAGTTTTTTTAATATTGTGCAATTGTGTTTAGGTATAATTGCACCTATATATGTTATGACGGAGACCCTGGTTTAATGAAAAAATTCGTCATGTAGCGGGGATTAGTTGAAAAGTTTTGATTATATTGACTAGGGCAGAAAATTTTTGGGAAATTATTTTATAAATTATTTAATTAAATATAATAAATAAAACAATAAATATATAAATGAATATGAATAGTGTAGGTAAACATCCACAAAACTACTATAAGAAACGTATTCGTACAAAAGTTGAATATACAGTGGAATATCATTAGTATCAACCATCGTTACTATCAATCTATTGATAGTATCAACTAAACTTGAAACCCCAAACCCATACTAATGATGTTAATGTTAAAATTCTATCATTAGTATCAACTA
>JAQIYC010000260.1:0-16087 GCA_034699545.1 Porobelba spinosa
CCACAGCTTATGTGTCATGCGAACTGATAAAGCAAAACTACTTCTACCTTAACTGCAAAGCATAAAATTACTGTAGTGTATGTATGGTATACTTTGGGCGTATAGTCTTCGAGTCTTCGAGTCTTGGGGCACATCCAACGTCTCGATGGACTAATTTATAAATGAATATCTCTGGAGGTCTGAGTGTAGCGATTGCGAGACCAGAGGCCGTTATTCAGGCGTCAAACGTCTATACGATTTATATAAAATTGAGTCGAAATCGGAATTCGCAAAAAGAGACTCGAAATCAATCGACAAAAAACTTCTTTTGTGTGGAAACCAAAGCCAACAGAACTGTCAGAAAAATAAAAGAAAAGAATTTGTTTTGTATTTCATTTCATGTGTGTGTTATGTCAAGAGAGAGAATGGAAGCGAAGAATATAAAGAATAGTTTCTCATCTGTTCTCTACTTTTCCTGAATAAGTAAATTCAGAGCAAATAATAAATATTCGGTTTTTATCTCCGAATAACATAACCAATGAATGCGTAAATGTTTGAGCATTTTATTGATTGATTTATATTTTAATGATTCACAGATGCGATACCACTCTTCGGATGTGTTGTTCGCTTCGATCCAACGCTTCCAGAGATGAGAGTCTATAACATAAATAAGTTAAGACTCGTCTTCTTCGGCGCTCTTCTCTCCCTATCTCTCATTACTCTAACGTTTATGCAAATCAGTCTCAAAAGTGGTGACAACGAAGACAAGGCTAGTGTCGGAACCAAATTCATTGCAGTCCCGCTCGCGCTGTCCCTCCTCTGGACCAAATCCAATGTCTTGAGAGGAGATTACGGCGACTATAATCGAAACGACATAATAGCCGACAATGAGTTGGAACAGTACGACGATTACGACCAGTTCTACGAAGACGACGGACCCATTAACGAGATCTTCAAGTCCGGAGACTTCGACAGCAATACAAGTCTTCCGCAGAGGTTTCAGTCGCCAATCAAAGTCATTATAACCCGAAGTCCAATACCAAAGAAAGTGATCGCCGAAGACGAGCTCTTTTGGTCGCAATGGATGGAAAACCTGTTCCCCAAAGGCCTGACCGATGCGAATGTCTCGCATTTCCTCAAAAGAGTCAAAGTATCGGAAGTGATTCGAGTGGAGTCGCCGACCTGGAACAAGTGCGGCAGAGCCAACAACATGTTCGCCATCTTTGCCGACGGCACCCAAGTATGTGCGAGGTATCGGTATCCGCACCAGTACTTAGTCTTCGGCGAAATTATGTCGTTCTATATGTCGCGTCTATTGGGCATAACTAACGTTCCGACTGTAGCTCTGGTCAACACTAGTGATCATATTTGGACTAATGTCTGGAACGAGAGTTTGTCGAAGGAGTGGCGAAACGACACGACTGTAGCCCTAATTGAATGGATCGACGATTTGAAAAGAGATCGAATGCCTAGTCTTCTGTTGGAGTCTCTCATCGACAACAAAACCATTCACTCTAATGATCGACGGCTCAGGAATATGACTTCCAGTCAATTGGTTGAACTCATGCAGTGGACTGATCTGCTCGTCTTTGACTACATAACCGGCAACTATGACCGGGTGGCCAGTATGCAAGACGCGGCTCTCAAGCAGAACAACACCGCTATCTTACAGGTTTGTCGGGTTTTCCACTTTTTGTTTGTCTTACTCTCATTCGTAGTGATAGCCAAGCGTTGCAATAAATACTTAGTTCGGCTCAAGTCTCTTAGCGGTAAATATTAATAATTATAACGAAATTATAATTAAAATTTTAATGAGTCATTCGTTAGTCAAACATGTTCTCCAACACCACATCCAAACAAAACCAAATGTTTTATAGATCTATAAGTTTTGATTTATTTGCACTTTATATACAATTAATATATACAGTATATACTGCACGTAAAGCACATTATTGGTCGAACTGACAATAGTGTGGAATAGTATGGAATAGTGTGGCCCGAGTGGTGAATATATGAGTAATCGAAGTGTAATTGTCTGATAGGAAACAATCCATAACTTAGTCAAGTCTTCGCGAACGAACTCGATTTGGATGATTGACAACGAAAGCGGTTTTCTCGACAGCTATTGGCTTATGTATAGCCGAAAGAATGGAAACGAATCGAAATTCTTCCAAAATTTCCACAATTCAATGCTCAACACTGTCTGCATATTCAGGCGATCGACGATTGAACACTTGAGACAATTGCGAACACATCCGAACACAAACAAACTTCTCATTGACTTTGTTTCGCAATACGAGCCAACATTCAAACGACAATTATTTCAGATAAAACCCGACTATTTGAGGCACTTTACCCAACACTTCCAACAACGGATAGACCGGGTGTTCACGCATTTCGATAATTGTAAAGTCATTCAAAACAGATAAAAGTTTATATCATTGATATTCTCTCATTTTGATAGCGTATTGTATAAAAAATATATTAATTTAATAACTGTTTAGTTAATTGATTATTGATTATTGTATTTGTATTTATTATTGATTTTTAAATTTGATTATCACTAGAAATGTACAGATTTTTTGTTGAAATTCAAAATTTTTATGTAAAATAACTTTAATAAAAAAAAGTAATTTATTCATTCCCTGAACATTAATTTGATTTTGAATTAGTTTTTCGGTTTAGTTTTTATTTGAAAAAAAATTACATCAAATGTATATAAACTTAAAAGTAATGAAAACTGAGTTTATGCGTCGAAAAACATATACAGAATATAAATCAAAAACAATATATAATTTATCGCAAAATCATTAGAAAAGTGCAGACTATTAGTAAAATTCGAGTTGAGTTGAGTTGTAGTGTATTCTTATATCTAGAGATGAGATCATTGTTTGGCACAGGACTGGACTAACTGACTGGCCTTTAATTGATTTGTTCATTAGTGTAATGGTTTGTCCACTACTTTATTCGAAGGAATTGTTTCCATTCGTTGAGTTCAGTGGCAATCGAATGGCTGGCAATCATGAATCGCTTTATTTCGGAACCGCTTTTCAATTCCGCAATCATTTAGAGGCCAGACATAAGAAATCATTGTAGACTTGGACTCAATTTTTGATACTTTTCTATAAAGAACTTTAAATCAATTTTATTTATTTTGTCGTTTCTTTTCTTTGTTAGTCGACTACGAAAAATGCAATAAATTTTCGTTGAATTTATGGTTTTTACAACTGTTGTCAAAAACAATAACACAAATATCGGTTCGCTTTAGTGCAGAAAAAACATTTAAATTTATATTAAATAAAAAGAAATACAAAACCAATTCCATTACAGTATTATAACTGAATTTATTTCATGGCTTTAATGGATTCAAAACGAGAAATAAGAAAAATTAGTAAAAAAATAATCGCAAAACAACTTAATTAATGCAAAGATTTCATGCATTAGGTCTAAAAGCGACAGTCATTTGTGTAATCGTGTCATTAGTTTTAATTACGCTTTTAATGAATATTCTTTGCATTAGTTCTTAATTAATATTGCTTTTAGTCTCATATCAATTGATTAAAATTCTGATTTAAAAACATTTTTAAACAAAAGTATTTTTAAAAGATAAGAACAAAACTTTATTTATGAAATTTTATCACAAATTTATTATTAATTTAGTAATTGAGAGATTCGAGTAAATCATGACATTTAAGGCTAATTAACAAAAAAGCGATTAATTAATTGATATAAAATCGTAGTTTAATTATACGTTCGATCAATAATAACAAATATATATAAACTTCAATTCCTAACATATCTTTAGTACAAAATTTTGTGCAAAATTCAGGATTTTTACCCAATTTTATCCTTAGTTTCAGTTTTTTTTAAATTAATTATATAACGCATTTGATTAAAAATTCATTTAAAATGCGATTAATAGCTGTAAAAATCAAAAAACATTAAATTTTTAATTTATAAACCAAATTAAATATTGAAAAGTTTTGATTAATTAGATTCAAATAATTGTATTTATCATCACTTGCTTTGCATTTGATATTAATTGTATGAATAGATCATCAAAAAGAATGTAAACAAAGAATAAATTGAAAATTGAAAACAAAAAGAATAATAAAAACAATTTTACGGACACTTCATAGGCGGCGAAGAAGTGTTGAATTTCGACAAATTAGTTCTGGTTTTCAATCGCAAACTCCAACCACTCTTCGGCTCAATTGGTTTCGCCGATTCTTTCGAAGTTTGCAAATCTGTGGCCAAATCTCTGAAGAGTTTTCGTAAATACGAATAATTCGGTTTATCGTAAAAACCCAATTCCAGACAATAAGTCATATACTGTTTGAACTGTTGCGGCAATTCTCGGCACAACTCGTCGACCGAACAGTCCTTCAATTTCCCGACTTTTTCCAAATAGTCGGAGCGATCGCTAAACTGTTTTTGTCGAATCGCAGACCACGGAAGAGATCCCTTCGCTAAGTATATCATTGAATATCCGACTGAAATCATGTCATCCCTTCGCGACTGTTCCACCCCTTTGTGTGCGTTAATCGACAGGAACTGGACGTTTCCGACCGAAAACTTCGGATCAAATTTTCGATACAGAAAGTGCGGATCAGTTCGAGTCGCCAACTCTTTGGCCAAATTAAAGTCAATTAAATAAAGTCTTTTCGAGTCGTTTTGGTCGACACAGAAGTTCTCGGGTTTTATGTCTCTGTGGATGACATTCCTCAGGTGACAACTGGCCACTCGCGCCACCATTTCTTCGGCGTAATGAACGACCGAATCCAAAGTCCATTCACTTCTTCTCTTCATTTTATGGTAAAGTGATTCCAAATTCAGACCCAAAGGCCTCATAAGAAGGTATCGATTCTTCTGGTCGTTCGCGAAATCGATGATAAAATCAAAGAAATCAGAATTTAATAGCTTTTGGTATAAAAGCCATTCCTTTTCGAGTCTATTCTCCACTTTCTCTCCATTCGAATCGACTTTCGGTTCGACTTTAATAATCAGGTTTTGGTTCACCTCTTCGTCGACGCATTCAAAGAGCTCTCTATAGTGTTTGAGATGTTCGCCGATTCGGTACCGATTGGCCACCAATTGCCCGAACTTTCGGTCGATTCAATCAATTAGTTTATAAACTTTGATAACAATTCAAATCAAAACCAAATCGAGACTTACCTCAAGAATTGGCGCCTTTTCTCTATTCGTTCGAACCATTAGTTTGATAATCAAAACCAATTGATTGACAAGACTTGCACTCAATTTGTATTTTGTATTAATTAGTTAATCACAAAAACAATAGAAAAACCTATTTTTGTTAATTAAAAACAATTTACAACTCATTCCAAAACATTAATAATAATAACAATTATTGCAAAAACACATGAGTTTTGTCGTCGTTTCGATTCAATGTTTTCATTGCATTCAATCATTCGCTTCACGTCTGACCTCTTCCGGCGTTTATTCAAATTATATTCAGAAATTGCGTTAAACTGTAAAACGCGTCTCAAATACGAAACTTAATGAAAGTTTCAATTATTTTACAATTAATTTAAAATTTTAATTAAATTAAATCTGAGTTTGAATACAATTACAAATATTTTAGAATATAAGGCATTTATATCAAACATAAAATTTCGTTTAGATTTTGAATAAATAAATAAATAATAAATTTATGGCAAAAATGTTTTGTCGATATGAATGGAGACGATGTGTTGGCCCGGAATCATAGCCAGACCTAAGGCTCGCGGCTCTTCTGTAGTCCCGTCTTCTGTTCCGATTGAAAGCAATAGAAAATAAAACAATTAATTAATTTAATTAAAGCAAATATATGGCAATAGAGAGACCATTGGGTTTGAGGTACTCGAGACAAGAGCCGAGAATGACATTGCGGTCGCGGTCTGTGCAGAGGAATACTCCGACTAAAGTCCGTCCGTCACTCATCAGAATCTTCATATTTTTGTTTAGCCAACTCTCGAGCTTTTGACGCAAAACTGTCTTTACTTTCGGTGTCTTTCATGATTCAAACGAATGGAAAAATAGAGAAAAAAAAGTTATTTTAGAATCGAATCGGAAATCCTTGTCTTACGGCTTAAATGTTTTAAATTTTCACTCAAAGCTTGTGCTAAGGATTTGGGATTAGGTTTCGGAGAAGTGAACCAAACATTGAGTGCCGATTCCCGAAGAGCAGCACAGGTAGTGACCCCAATCGCTATGTATTTAAGATCTAATTTGTCTCTAATTTTCTCATTTTTTATAATATATTTGTTTAGAAACGGATTAACAGATTTAAGACCAGAGGGACTGAAAAATACAAAAATAAGTTTCAATTCATTCAAAACCCGTTTCTCTAAGCAATCGATTATAAAATTATTTAATTGAATGAATTTTGGGGTCAAATGTCTGTTAGGAATAGTATGATAGACAACAATCTCATTGACAACAATTCCGGCGTTTGTCAGCAGTTGTGGTAAACAATCACTTCTGGATTGACTGCACGGAAACAGAACTGGTTTTGCACACAATTCGTGTTTAAAGTCATTAATCATATATTTGGCCAAATTGTCGCCATTTCCACAACTGCTACCAATCCCTTCCCAACCGAGTCTGGCCTTCAAATACTCGTATGATTTGATTCCGACCACAAATACCCTGTTCTTTGATTTGAGCCACAAATCAATTGCATTATAATTGTTGTCGTAATTAACGGCCATTTCTAAGGCGTCGACACATCTCTTACTCGAAACACAAATCGCAGACCAATTGTCGACTTTAATCAATGCCTCAAATAATGTCTTAATATTGATATAATTGAACTCAATTGGAGACAATTCCTGGAATTCAATGCAGTTTTCACTGCATTTCGATTCAATTTCCTGAATGTAGTCGTCATTCGACTCATTGCTATTCATTAGGACTACCATTGAATCAATTATTCGCTTTCGGCTAACCTTTTCCTCACGAGTACTGCAACTGCTGTTTGCCATTGAAGACACACATTGTTCTGATTGTAACGATTGTTCTTCTGTCCAATTCAGTTGTGACACCGGATCCATCACTCAGTCGATTGTCGCTCAAACTCGCGAATACTTTAATTGCTATTCAATTCAGTTTTCAATTCAATATTGAACTTAAAACTCATTAATGATTAATCACTTAATTGAAAGTCAAATAATCACCAAATCATCAGATAATGCAATCAAAACAACTCATTATTCTATACTTAACGTCTGTTTTAAGCTTTTATTTTTAGTTTAGTTTCATTTAAAGGGTAACTGAGTTTAGCAAAACCAGCCGAACGTTATTTGTTGAATAGGTTTTACTTTTGGAATATACTATTTAATTGGTAGTTTTACAATTAAATTAATTATATCCTGATCATTTTTATTTTTAATTAAAAATAAATTGTAATTATATTTTTCTAACATAAAAAATTGAAGGACAAACATACAATATTTGCTAATGGAGATTGTTAAGCAATAAATATTAACAAAGATTAATTCGAATAAAACAATTTGTAAATTTGTAATCATAAAAGTACAAATCTAAATGTGTGCTTGCATTTTCAAACTAGTATTTTAATTAAAATCTCACCCTTATATAGAATGTACTGTAAGAGTTTTTTTTAAATAATAAAAGTGTCAACAAAATGTGTTTTGAATTTAGTTATTTGAGTTTTCGTTTATAAAATACTTTTATTTTTGATTTTAAAACTTTAAATTTTTAAATTAAATTTCTTGATTATACGATAAAAACATTTTGAACAATTTTTAATCAAGATATAATCAGCGCTTCTGTATAGGTTAATGCGAAAAAGTGTACAGAATATTTAATTATTACATTAATTGTTTCATCATTGCAATTTTCTAATTTAATATTTTCCAAGGAAATTATCGAAAAATTAATATCTCAATTATTAATTATTTAATTGTCGTTTAATTGTTTTGTCACTAATTTTTTGAATGACATTTATTATTACTGGTATTAATAATTTTAATTTTAATTTCCTTTCTTTTAATGACATCTTAATTGATATTAATTTTTTCGCTTTAAAGACTACTTTAAATTAATTAATTTGTATTAATTTTTATAAATAAAACAATTAAAATAAAATATAAATGTTTAAATTAAGACATCACGTAAAGCAATGTTTGAATTTGTTTCATCATTCCTGATATTGTTTACCCTATTATACGATATTTAATACGAGACGAGTGTTTAGATAGCAATACAAAAGTACACCGAAAGTGATGCAAAACTTTCTATTTATTTCAATAGAAAATTTTGACTATAAATACAAGAGTTTGAAGATTTGGATCACTTTTTAATTCTTAACTTTGTTTCAGTTAATTACCAAATATTTCTAAAATAGATTTGTTGAACGAAGAGATCAATCAATTTATTGTAATTTATTGACAAATATTATAAATAATTAATAAAATAAATTAATTTTGTGGTTAAGACTTGAATTTTGACGATTCAATCAAAAATGGATAATAAATCAGAAGAATCAGAAGAATCAGATATCGAGGTGAAAGAGATGAGTAAAGGGCGATTGCACTGTTGGATGACTAAATCTGAAGATCTAAATGCAAAGATGAAAGAGTGGTGTAGGGGTCGATCGCACGGTTGGAATATTAAGTTTGACCGACGAATGTGGGAAAACGAAAAGATTGTCGAAACAAACCAAACAAATACTTCAACTAATGAACAAATGGAGAAATTCAAGGATTGCTTATCTAATAAATGGCAATCAATTCATGAAAGTCTGAAAAGTCATTGGAATTATAATTTCAAAACAACAGATCAACAAAACGCCGAAAGTATTGATTCAAAGCATATAATCAGTGCAACGGTTATTGACTCGACTATGAAGTCAATGTCCACTTCGACTAAACTATCACTTCGTTTATAAATATCTTTTTATTGCTTAAAATAGTCATAAGTTTTGGTTTTACTTAACTTTAAAATTTAATGAATAATTTTCTTTAAATATTGTAATTTCACACTCAGTTCACAATTATGTGACAATTAGTCAAAAATATCGTTGATTTGTAGATTTATTTTTAAAATGTAATTATAATTAAAACAAAAAGTTTTTAAACAATTTCTACAAATGGTTAAGAAATTATTTTGAAAGAAATCCAATCAATCAAATGGAAAGTTATTTCATAATATAAAGTCAATTAAATTGATATAAAACAGAAATGAATTATTCATTTTTGTAGAAAGTCTTGAACTAATCTATTAAAGTCAGTCGACTTTTCCTGATGACAAGTGTGCGGAGCCTTTGGGAATATGACGAGTCGAGCGCCGGAAATATGCTTCTTGAGGAAGAGGGCGTGCGGTTCCATCGGTGTGACGATATCGTTCTCCCCGTGCAGTATAAAAGTCGGGCATTTGATGTCTTTGAGATAATCGGTGGCAAAGTCTTCAAGTTTGTTGTTCTCGTCTACCCATTTACCCCAAACCATCTGCAGGTCCTCTCCATAGACCGGTTCGAAGATATGCCGTCTTTCGTTACTCCAACCCGATATGTCCCGACACAGGGCTAATGTTTTCTTCTCTTTTGGACTAATGAAACTACAGGTTCCCCAAACCACTAGCTTTCGAACCGCATCGGGATATCTGGCCGCCAATACCAGAGCTGTTCGTCCGCTATCACTAAATCCCATTAAACTAAATTTATCGAAACCTAAATTTTTCATAAACTTTACGACTAAATCAGAATCCCTAACATAACAGTTGTAATAATTGCGTTCCGGCGGCCGACTGCGCCCAAAGCCGGGCGGATCCCATGAGATTAAAGTAAACTTGGACAGATCAAATCCTTGAAATTGCAACTTGAACTCGATTTGAACTGTGCCTAAGGAATGGATAGAACAAAATTATATTTTAATAATTCATATTTCATTGAAACCCATATTGAGTTGAATTGATATTGAATTTAATATTCAAAATAAATTAAATGAATTGCTTATCAATTCAATACTTCAATACTTTAATGAATAATCAATGAGTGAAACAATTGAATATAACGTCGAATGAGTCAAACAAATTGAAATGAAGACATACCGAGAACTCCAGGCAATAGCAAGACGACGTGTTCACCCGAGCCGGCCCTCTCGTAGCAGATGTTGATGCCATCGATTTCCATTCTTCCGACTTCTGTTTCACTCATTTTCTTCGATTACTTTCCAAATATGTTTCGAATATTTTTATTACTTTTATTGAAGTTTAAAACCAAAATACTTGAGAATTTAGTCCAAAAACTTAATTCAATTATTTTGCAAATAAAAAGTTCAAAAACTTATTTCAAAAAACCCTCAATCGATATAATATCGATAAATATTTTGCGCAATAATATAGTCGAAGATTAGAAAAAAGTTAATTTGATTCCTTCGAATGTTTTCAATCTTAGAATTTCGACATTAGAGTCGCTCCGATATTATTGGGTCAGATCAGGGCTCGTCATCGATGCCACGAAGCAGTTCTCCTGCAGTCAAAGCTGAGATTTATTTTTGATTAAAATTTCCTCTTAAAGGCAAATAAATCGCCGAAAGCCAAATGTATGAGTATTTCAACTTCTTTTTTATGGCTCACAAAACCTAAGCCTAAACTTTTAAGAAGTGAGGACTGGTTTCACTTCTTTAAACTTCTAATACCATTCATCTGAATAATCGAAAACATAGAGCGCATACATACAGTGCATACATACTGTGCCGCACAAGTAAGCAAATGCCCACAACTGAGATATTAGGACAAAAGCAAATGATGTAAAGAAACCTCAATTCGCTTTCGCTTTCTCTCAAACTTGGATTTCAACAGTTCTGATGCCTTTCGGCAATTATGTGATACGAGTTTTATACCAATTAAAAGTATAAATATTAAGTATCTTATGTTTTCGCTCTTAAATATCATAATTATTATTAAATTGCGTTTACTTTCTATAATAACAGAGAATTTATTGAATTTGTTCCAAATTACCCAAAATTTACTGTCAATTCATATGACTCTTTACGTTGGAATTATAATTCAATGAATTGTTTTGAGTAACCAATCAAATAGAATGATTCGATCATTACTTTGCAATTACAAAGAATACAAAAAATTTGAGTAAAGGAAAACTTTACTTCAAGGATGAATCGATGGATTGAATAAATTGTGAAATCTCTCTATAGAATGTACGGTTGAGTTAAGAAAAACAAAATTATTATTTTCGCGAAAATTTATTTTATTACAAAAAATACACGTCAATGCAATTGAATGCAATTAAAATAAAAATATACCTGAATAGAGCACACGACTGAAGGAGCGAATCATAAGTTAGCAAGGCATAGGAGGAAGGGGAGAGGGTTATTGCAATGAGGAGTTAGAGGTAATAACAATAGGAGAATAGGAATTATGTCATTTGGTATTTTAACTGCAAAAAGTCAACTAATTATCAATTGAAATAACAATCAATAAAGTTGAAAGTAAGGCAAGGATGCCATCAATATATATTACAGGTATTACTGTAACAGTACAGCAGTACAGGTATACAACTTATCTCTATATTATAACATTATTTTTTAAGTGATATAATAACTACAAAATAAGAGCTTTTTTCGCATAGCTTTGCTTTACATTCTATTGCATAGCTTTTAATGTAAATAATGTTCAATTTTATTGTGTAATTCATCTAAAAATTTATATTAATCTAAAAATTGATAATAAATGATAAAATAAAAATATTTTAATTTCAAAAACACTAATGTATTCTCACTGTTTGTGTGTGACTTATAAAAAATAAAATAAATTTAAACCAAATCTTCGCTTTACTTGGATTTGAACATAAGTTGATTTTTTAAAACAAAAATTTTTAATAAAAATAGTTAAAAATCGATAAAATTAAAAGAGAATGCTATCAGAAGGCGTAGATATGTCGGGTGGAAAACAACTCGTCAAGAATGGACTCGTCGGCCATGGAGGAAATGTCACCAAGCTCGCAGTCATCCCGGGTCACTTTGGCCAAAATTCTTCGCATAATTTTTCCAGATCTGGTTTTTGGAAGACCACTAACCGGATGAATGACCTCCGGCGCTGCCAGTGCTCCGATCTTATCGCGTGCTTTGGTTAGGCGTTTGCAAAACAAAATTATAGTTTAATTCAATTTCTGTTTTTGTGTTTATTTATGAATCGACTCTAATGTGAGTGAATGCGAGTAAACACTAATTGAGTGATTGATTATGGATTGAGTATTACCTCTCTTTCTGATGTCTCGCTCTAATTCTTTGCTAAATTCGAATCCGTTTTTCAGAACAATGAAACAGTAAAGACATTCACCCTTAATGGGGTGGGGGGTCGACACCGCCGCTGCTTCTGCTATGGCTTTGTGGCCGACTATAGCCGACTCGACTTCGGCGGTCGATAGTAAATGTCCGGAAACGTTAAGCATGTCATCACTTCTGCCGGTTATCCAATAGTATCCCTCTTTGTCTCGTCTCACGCCTGCAATGCAATGCTATTACTATTATTGAGACATTGAGTTGGGAAGGCCTACCATCTCCGGTGCAGAAGTAACCGCGAAATTTGTGAAAATAGGTCATTTCAAAACGTTCGTGATTTCCGTCAACAGTGCGGGCAATGGAAGGCCAGGGCCTCTTGAATACTAAGTGTCCGGTCGCCGGGCCGTGAAGTTCTTTCCCCTCGTTGTTCACTATTGCAGGAACGACACCAAAGAAGGGAAAAGTAGCCGAACCCGGTTTCATAGGTGTGCATCCAGGCAGTGGTGTTATCATTGGCGCCGCCTATCAGTGCCAATAAATTAGGGTTTGGTTTGTTTTAGTGAACAAAATATGCCGAATATTTACGGTTTCCGTTTGCCAGAAGGTGTCGACAATAGGACACTTGCCATTGCCGACCACATTCATGTACCAAAACCAGGCCTCCGGGTTAATCGGTTCTCCAGCCGTTCCCAACAGCTTAAGTGAAGTCCTTTTGTATTTCTTCACGTATTCGTCGCCGAACTTCATCAGCGATCGAATAGCCGTCGGCGCCGTATAGAAGATGTTGACATTCAGGTCGTCTACTATTTCCCAAAGTCTTCCCGGGTTTGGATAGAAAGGAGTTCCTTCGAACAAAACAATAGTTGTGCCGTTGGCCAGAGAGCCGTAAACGTTGACCGTATGGCCGGTGATCCAACCCAGATCAGCCGTACAGAAGAAGACGTCCTCATCGGTGTAATTGAAGACATATTTGAATGTCGTCGCTGCGTATATCATATAACCACCAGTCGTGTGCACTACCCCTTTGGGCTTCCCTGTGCTCCCACTGTAACACCGATATTAATATGAGTTTTATTGACATTTTAATTACTTTTAATGTTTTGTTTGATTAGACTTTTCGCAAGAAATGAAAAAGTGTTTAAAAATATGTTGTTTTAAACAAATTCTTTTGAAGGAATCAAATCGAAAGTATATTTTCTTATTTCTCGCATTAATCGACTAATTATGATAAGTTAAGGCAATCTTTTTATTGAATAATTTTTCCTTTTTATGGCTTCTGTTACTCATGTTAAGGAAAAGTTGGGGAAAATGTTTTCATAAATTCTTTTGTATTTACATTATTTACTTTTGAACAACAAAACTATCTCTCTCTCAGAATTGGCTATAATCTCATCAGTGATTATATAATTTGCAATCGATTTGTTTGTTTTAGCTAATTATGAAAAACAGACTCAGACTGAAGGGGGAAGGATGGGAAGGAAGGGAAGAGGTGTGCAAAGTGTGCAAACCTGGTGTAGAGTATGAAGAGGGGGTCTTCGGCGTCGAGCCAAGTGGGTTCGCAGTAGTCGCTGGCGTTTCGCATCACACAATCCCACCAAATGTCTACTTCGGGGTTCCAATTGATCATCGGTTTGGTCGGGTTGTTGTTGACGTCGGACTCGTTTACTCCAAGGTTTAAATGTCGGTTCACTATACAGGCTATTAGTTTATGACCCCTTCAACGCATAAATTGTTAGTTGTGTAAAAAAAGGTCTAGCATGCATTAGCAAGGTTAAATTACTTTTGTTTGCAAGTGGCAACGGCTGCGTCTGATATATCTTTCAAAGGAATGAACTTGGTGCCCCGGTATGCACCATCAGATGTAACCAGGAGCACACAATTGGCATCTATGATACGGTCTGCCAAAGCCTCTGCGGAAAACCCAGCGAACTATGAAAATGATGTAATGATGTCAGCGATCATTACTAATGCAAACTTGGGTTTGGGTTTAGTACTAGTGATGCAGTGATGCAGTGGTTGCGGGACTGCTATCGACTCAATCTAGTACTCTGTAAATGTGTTAATATTGTAGATCAGACTCACCACTACTGAATGTATAGCACCGACACGAGCACAGGCCAGCATAGCGGTGACCAGTTCGATGGTGACGGGCATATAAATAGCAATGCGGTCGCCCTTCTTAACCCCTTTACTCTTGAGAACATTAGCGAATTTACAAACTTCTTTTCTTAAGTTATTGTATGTTATTTGGCGTTTATTGTTTGGTTCGTTTCCTTCCCTGTATTCACACAATTCGGACAAATTTCGACTTTTATTATATGTTTTATTAAAGTTTAAGAATTTTTGTTTTTTCAAACAGAGAGTAATGAAAGCATAGAATTGCTTAATAGGTTAGCGAATACACGAAGTTCTCGCTTAGAAGTAGTGAAAAACATTTCGATCGAAATGTGTGTCAAATAAATAGTTTTGAAATATTGAGAATCGGAATGAAATGGAAGTAATGAAGGAATGAGTGAATGAGTGAAAGACCTACCAGTGATAGGCAACTCTGTCCCCTAAGCCGTTGTCAATGATGCGGTCGAGAACATTGTAGCACATGTTGGTGACGGCGCCCTCCATCCACTTGATATGGATGGGGCCATTGGAGATGTCAAAGTTGTATTTGAGGAACTCATTCTTCGGACCGCACTTCCAGTAAAAGTCTTTGGCGATGTCGGTCCAGAAGCCCTCGGGGTCTTCGATGGAGCGCTTGTACATCCGTCGGTACTCCTCAATGTTGGAGATGTGCGCATCTCTCTTGTACTCCTCATTCGGGTAAATAACGGTCTCCTCTTCGTAGTCCGCGATCGCCATCTCTAACCGATTAATGCGTACTCTCTCTACAGTCGAATCAGTCGAATCGAGTCACACACAACACATCTGCACAATCAGAACAGTGAGAGCAGTGCGAGCCGTCAGAGCCGTCAGAACAAGTTCATAGAAATTGTGATACAAGTGATAACTTCCTCACAAAAAGCCGTTCTTTGAGTTAAGCAAAAGTTGTTGCGATTATAGCGATTGCCTCGAAATACGATCACTACTACTGAACACTGGCTCTGATTCGCGACCAGGCATTCAAGCAATCAGTTTGTTGTAATAGTGATGGGCTGTCCTTGGGTCCTCCCATCGAGGCAGCCTAGTTGCTTGGATTTACCACACAAGCCATATTTGCAAGTTGCCAGTTGCCACTTCCAAGACCAATTCTACATTTCATTATCATTTAACAATAAAACTTCAACTTTTCTCAATTTTATTTTACATTATTTTTATATTTTACAAAAATAAACTCAACTTCTTCCTCCTTTTCTCACACTTTATGTAATTGTTTTTAAATATATATTTAATGTTTTACTCCATTTTCTTACAAAAAGTCTATTTATTGCAAAACATATTTTCTGTCTTGTATAATTATACGATATTTGAGTTTTAAAAGCAATTTTAATTATTGTAATTCAATATTTTGAAGTTTTGGTTTAATTGCATCGATTGCCAAATGCAAATCCAAGTGCACTCGTCAGCACATATTGCAGACAAACCACTATTTATTAAGGATTTACTCAAAACCAAAATAATGTCAAAATTCATTTAAATTGTATATAAATTTCAGTTTTATTACGCATTCCAAAAATATTAATAAATAATTTTATTTAATTAAAATATTATATTTATAAGTAAATTGATGAATGATATAAAATTGTGTTTCAAATTATCTGGTAACTTTGATTGTCAATTATTTGAATTATCCATAATTATTAGAAAGATATAATTTTTTTAATTTTAAATTATATGTAAACACACTGTAATAA
>JAQIYC010000261.1:0-16075 GCA_034699545.1 Porobelba spinosa
CCAATAATTGTCTTTCGATTATACCATTCGTTCGATTCCTTCCGTAGACGGCGTTCGGGATATTCGGCATTATTTGACCGAATCGGTTGTCGAATACAAATCAATTCAAATCGGATTTAATGTAATTTAAATCAAATACTAATCGTTTGCTTCGATTCAAAACTAATAATAATTTTGATTCGATTTTCTGAACAATTCATTCGAAGCATTCGATCGAACGTTTGGAACGTTTTTAAGTAATAACTGTTTTGACGGAAATTAACTCAATTTACGGTATTTTAGGTCTCTTTTACTCTTTCATTCACATTACACAATGTGGCCAATGGAGGTCCAGGTCCGCAATCCCCCCCTCCCTCTCACAAAAATATGTTACCTCTCACCTAACCTAACATTTTGCTTGAATATAAGCCAGCACTCTACAATGTTTTCGGTCGCCTAAGTCGGCCGAAAAATTTTGCCTGTTATTTTGTAAAAATGGCGTTAATTTAACTAAATTAGGGCTAAATTCAGTTTAAATCTAATTAAATTAGCTTGATTTAGTTTAATCTGGGTTAAATCGGTTTTAATTTAAGTTTTCGGAAACAAAATGGCGGTTTGGCAAATTTTGGTGGGAATCCGTCATCTTGTTTTTGAGCTAACCCCTACTTACACCCCCTCTAGGACGTGGATATTATACAAACTTAGAAATTAATAATTTGGTGAATAATGTATAAGATATTAATCTTAAACAGGGATGTGGATCAACCTAATATCTCCTATCATTAAAAAAAATTTTGGACCCTATATGCAGTATTCCTTTAAAAATTCCCTACCTGACCTCCCTTCTACATCTACAGTATAATTCATTATGTAATTAACAGATTATATATTTAAAATATATATAAACTTTAAGATTAAAGATAACCCATTGATTGTCACCCAGTATGTTATGGGTTGGCCTAATAACTGTCAAAATAAATGAATATATTTGTGCCAAAACCAAAATTCAATCAAATGTCATAACTTAACCAAACATTTCGATTGATTTAATTTGAATTTGATCTTGGTATCTCAAATTCTGTCAAACATGTCTGACTCAATCGCATAAGTATTTCAACTCAAAGAGTCGTATATTTAGTGAAATTCAAACAAATATTTTATTAAATTTTATTAAATATTTTAAACATATATTTTACACAAATATAAAATGAATAAAATGTGTATTAAATATCATTTGATTTTGAATTTACAATAAAATGTTTATATAAACAAAAATGAAGTTTAAAACCTAAGATGTGGCCATCGGAAACATGACATCAAATTTGATTACATTTTCATAGCGAGAATAAAAATACTTTAAAATAAATTTAGATTTCAAAAGACATCAGATGTATTTGAACCAGACTTTAAAACAAAACATCAACTCAGTGTTGCCTCGACCTCATATTTAGCGTTAAAATTCAATTTAATTTTGTATATTATTTACTTATAAATAGCATAACTTTCTATGAATTAATTTGTATTAAATAAACTTTGAGGAAAGTTATGCCCTTTATATGTAAATAATATACAAAATTAAATTTAATTTTAACTCTAAATATGAGGTCGAGGCAACACTGAGTTGATGTTTTGTTTTAGAATATGATTTGAACTATATTTGTCTGAATTTAGTTATATTCTTAAAATTTTATTGTAAAACAAATGTATGAAATAGTAAATCTCGCGCTTCTAAGCCTCTTATACTAATAGCCAGGCCTTGCACTCAACTTATCAATCATTACTTTATTAACAAATTTCAATTTATTTAATATTTTGTTTTTTCTCTGATTTTATCAATAATTCCTTTCATTTTGTTTTTATAATTTCCGGTATATTCGGGAAGATTTTCGAAGTAAATCAGTTCTCCCATACCTTCCGCCCACTTCTCGAGCGACGGCCTCTTCGGCCGTTCGGAGGCCGGCATTGGACTTCCCATTGATATTAACTTCAATTTTCTCGAGTCATCTGAACTCTCAGAAGGTTTGGTAGGAGTTTTGAAACTATTGTTTTTAGACAACCCTTCAGTCGAGTCATCAAAAACATTGCTTTCGTTTTGATCGCAACTCTTGTCTTCAGATTTGTTTTCAATTGAATTATCATTCGTTTGACTTTCATTCGACACTAAATTCGATTCATTTAGCGATAAGTCTTCATATGATTTGTCTTAAAAATTGAAAAAACTTTTAATTTTGATTTAATTAGTTTTAAATGAAGTCTCACTTGAGTTAGAATGCGATGAATGTACAGATGGTTTGGGCGTTGATGTCAGAGCAGAAGAAGTGGAGGGCGAGTGGTTGGGCGTTGTCTCCAATTTGGTCCTCTTGTAAGGCACGGGTTCAGAGACTCTCATTGTTTTGAGCGCTTCCTTCAACTGCTGCTGCGGTAACATTGGAGGCATTCGCAGATAATACCAGTCCTTTAAGCACAAGATATATGACATAAAAATATCGTAGAGTTTGACACGAATTGATAGAATGCCTACATCTCTGACGCCTTGAGGAACGGCTACATTAAAACCCGGGAATTCTATGAGAGACTCCTTATTATATTGAACCGAATCGTTGAGCTCTCCCTCTTCAGTGCCGGTGCCCTTCCCGTCAAACATAGTCAAAGTGCTGACCTGAGCGCGTTCGAGCCAACCGGGTGGGTAACCCAGGACTCGCATCCGGTATATCCAAATCGGAAGTCTATCCGAACTTATATTCAGAGCTCTTCGGAGTTCTTCACTGTTTTCGACAAACATTTAATTTAATTAAAAATCTGTTATTCAATGCATTCGGAACTCTATGTCTGACAACGGTTTGCATGTCTTTCAGGCCTATTATGTCCAGCACTGGTCATACAAACAGTCGCCGACGGAGTGGCTAAACAAGACATCAATACCTGATGACTCCGGCCTTACGCCTGGAATCGCTTTCGAAATAACGTCTTCTAATAATTACGAAATTAATTCATTTTAATCAATAAATTCAATCATTGGATCAAATAAATGGTCACTTACTTCGACATCACTTCAGAGTATTTGCGGAAAACTCTTTTGAAATATTTTTCTGTTTTGACAACAAATCAAATGAATATAAACTACAGACAAATTAGGTTTTCAATACTTATTTAAAATCAATTTTATTGATAAAAAAAACTTTTAGTCATCAAAACATTAATTTTGTATTTGAGTCAATTCAAAAATCTAAATAATTAATTAATTTGTTATTACAATTAATAATTTGCATTAAATTATAAAACTTTTAATTAAAAAGCAATTAGTTTTTAAAACATAAATAGACTGTAAGACTATGGACGCCAATGAATGCCTTTATTTTTGCAGATTTAGCTAAAATGCACTGAAAATGTGTACAAAATTTGGTCATTTGTTGTAGAAATTTATTCAACAAATGAATGCATAATAGCTATAAAAATAAATACACAAAAACCGGAATATATACCGAAATATATCTATAAACTCGTGTCAATAGCGAGTGTTTGACACGAAATTAGTTTATTTAACGCAGAAATCAATTTATTTAATATATTTTGGCTTTTAATCAATATTTAAATGTAAGTAAATATGAATTCAATATTTGATTTGAATTACAGAGACTTTTGGTAATAACCATTGAATAGAAGCATAACATTAGTGACGAACACGTGTTTAGGTTTTGATTGAATTGCCTTTTCATCACATTTTGACTTTTAATTGTAGTTTAATTGCGAATCAAGTGAACCGAAAATGAGTGGAAAGTTCTTCAAACACTTATCCGATTCGGAAAGTGAGTCATCGGAATCGGAAGAAGACATCGTTCTTCAGAAGCCGACCACAACTACGGCGTATGTTATCTCATGTCTGGCATCGAATCGAAAGCATTGTTTGATTCAATGATTTGATTGCTTTTTAGCGTATATTTCAGCGACGAAGAGGAAGAGGCGAAGCGAGTGGTTCGTACGGCTCGGGAGAAGAGGTATGAAGAGTTGCACACAATTATCAAACAGATCCGAAACCACAAGAAGATTAAAGACATATCGAAAATGTTGACCGGATTTGAGAATCTGAGCAAAGCTTTCCTCAAAGCGAAGAATGTGATCGACAAAGAAGAGTCGGGAGTCGTTCCCAAGTTCTACATCAAGTGTTTGGTCGAGTTGGAGGACTTCGTCAATGAGGTCTGGGAGGACAGGGAGGGCCGAAAGAATATGAGCAAAAATAACTCAAAATCTTTGGCCACTTTGAGGCAGAAGTTGAGGAAATATAACAAAGACTTTGAAACAGATCTCAACTCTTATCGCGAAAATCCGGAAGAGTTTGAAGAAGAAAAAGAAGACGAATCTGAAGAAGACGACAGTTCCGACAGTGACGTCGGCTTTGTTGCCAATCGACAGCGACAGACATCCAAAACCGAAGACGACGACGCAGTGGCCGAACCCAAGAAAGCCGAGGCGGGGGAGCAGTTGAGGTCGAAGTTCTTGAAGGGTTCCGATGACGAAGAGTCGGATGACGAGAGCGATTGGCCGTCGAGTAGTGACGAGAGCTCTTCGTCGAGCGATGACGAGAAATATGGCGACAATTTGGCCGCAAAGTTCTTGAAGAGGGAGGGGGAGGGCAAGGAGAGCAAGAAGAGGGAGAAGCGCGTGAAGGAGCCCAAGACCAGTCGGAAGCGCGAGGAGGAGCGCGACCTCGACGAGGGTGAGTGGGAAAAGGTGAGCCGTGGCGTCGCCTCCAGTGAGAAGCCGAAGATGTTCGCCAAAGACGCGGAAATCAATCATCAGGTGATGATCAAGAAGTTGGTCGAAGTGTTGGCGATGAGGGGGAAGAAGCGGATCGACCGAACGGACCAAATCGATATGTTGACCGAACTGTTGGCCATTTCCGAACAACACAACTTAGGGCCCGCACTGGCCGTCAAAGTCCTGTTTGGAATGATTTCGTCGATCTATGACTACAACCCAAACATCAACTCTTGTATGAAATACGAAATGTGGGAAAAGTGTTTGGACACCGCAGAGCAGGTCATCGACGTCCTCACCGCCAACCCCGACATCTCTATCGGCGAGAATATTGCCGAAGAGTCGGAAGTGTTTGTGGCGCCGCCCTATCGAGTGCACGGGTGTGTCCTCACACTCATTGAGCGCATGGACGAGGAGTTCACGAAAATGCTCCAGGGGTGCGATGCCCACTCGCCCGAGTATATCGAACGCCTCAAAGACGAGACCCGCGTTTGTGCGATCATTGAACGACTTCAGGAGTATTTGGAATCCAATTCGAGAGGAAATGCTTCGGAATTGTGTCGAATATATAGCTTACGTATAGACCATCTCTACTATAAGTTCGACCCAAATGTCTTCAAGAAGAGGGAACGGCTGAAGCGCGAGGAGGAGGAGAAGAGCGGCGAACAACTGAATGGGGAGTTCCAGAAAGTGGAGATCGTTATTGAGGACGAGAGCGGAGGTGTTCTCAATAAGGCTGAAGAGGTGCCGGACATCACTTCAATGGACATTATGGACCAGTTGTGCAAATATATCTATTCCCGAGACGTGACGGACCGGATCAGAACCCAAGCGATTCTGTGCCATATATACCATCACGCGCTGCACGACAACTGGTTCGAGGCCAGGGATCTGATGCTTATGTCGTACTTACAGCACAACATCTCCAAATCGGACATTCCGTTGCAGATTATGTATAACAGAGCACTCGTACAGCTGGGGTTGTGTGCCTTCAGACACGGCACCATTAAAGACGCGCACACGGCGTTGCTGGACATCCAGATCCAGGGTCGCGCTAAGGAACTTCTGGCTCAGGGTATCAGACATTAGATATCAGACTTTTGATTTGCTTTTTATATTATGACTAATAATCGATTTGTTTCGTCGGAATTGAGGTCTACTTCCGCGACAGAACGAGAGAACACCCGAACAGGAAAAGCTGGAGAAGAGACGGCAGATTCCGTTTCACAAACACATCAATTTAGAGCTCCTGGAGTGCGTATATCTGGTGTCGGCTATGCTTTTGGAAATACCAGACGTGGCGTCGAATGAGTTCAGTATAAGAAAGAAAATGATTAGCCGTTCCTTCTATAACCAGTTGCGCAAAAACGAAGAGCAGCCGCTGGTCGGTCTGCCCGAGTCGATGCGCGAGCACGTGGTCGCAGCCTCGAAGGTGATGCGAGTCGGCAATTGGCGCCAATGCCAGGAATACATCATCAATGAGAAGATGAACTCTAAGGTATGGAATCTGTTCTACCAATCGGACAAAGTTCGCGAAATGTTGGCCCAAAAGATCCGCGAAGAGAGCCTCCGGGCCTACCTGTTCACCTACAGCAATGTCTACGATTCGATTTCGATCCAACTCTTGGCCGAAATGTTTGATTTGGAGAAAGCGGTCGTTCACAGCATTATCAGTAAAATGATTATCAATGAAGAGCTGATGGCGTCGTTGGATGAGCCGACGCAGACGGCAGTCATGCACAGGACAGAGCCCTCTCGTATTCAGGGACTGTCGCTTCAATTGGCCGATAAAATCAATAATTTGGTCGAACAGAACGAACGGCTCTGGGAAGTGAAGAATATGCAACCGGGCGGGCCGTTCCCCAGCTCTGGCCGCTTCATGGATGGCGACCGACAGCAGTACCGGAACTACAACCAGAACAGAGGCGACCGAAACCAATATCAGGACCGCAACCAATACAGGAGGGGTTCCAACAGACAGGACCGCAGAGACCACAACAGAGACCACAACCGGAGAGACCGACAGTCGGATAATAGGGACAAATAGAGGGCTCAGTCATACCCCTTCTCGTCATCGAATATCCAACTGTCGGCCAATTATTCGATGCTTTTGTCAACCATTATATAAAACATGATTTTTGTCTTTAATTATATTCTAAACAATAAATTGATTGAAATTCTTGGATATATTTCGAAAAGTTTTTATTTTCAATTCAAATACAATTTAATGAAAAGGCGTTTAATTAGATTTAATCAGAATTTCAATTTGTGCGGAAAGACTCGATTCCTTAACTGGAAATAAGAGCCCAAATACGCCAAAACCAGTTTCTTCTCCTTATTCTTCCGAATCACGTCAATCAGCTGTTTGTCGACATCGATCTGATCCGTCTTCCGCTGTTCGTCGGGTTTGTAACCGTCGGCTTTGGTGTCGAAGATGTCGCCGCCGTCGCCCTTCTTGCCCTTCGCCGACCGATCCCTCTTCGCCTTAAAGTACTTGTCGTCGATATGTTCGGGCACTTTCACGCCCGACACGTCCAGTCGAGTGCTGGTCACGATCACAAACTGCTGGTGCATTCGGCGCAGTGGACACGCGTTGATTTTGAAGGGCCCGGACACGAGTAGAAGACCAGAGGCCAGTTGTTTAAGGAATACGACTCGTTTGCCGCGATGACGACCGGCCAGAATGATGAGGACAGAGCCCGGAACCAGACCCGCCTTCAGTGTCCGCTTGTGTTGTCGGAACGTCTTGTGTCCGATGCGTGTCTTTCGCGGTTTGTCTTCCGTCGGGTAAAAGCGTTTCCCCTTTTTGACCAAAACCTTGCGTTTGGATCCATTCTTCTCGCCTCCGATCTTCTTCACCACAAACTTGGGCTTCTTCTTGAGCAGCGACTCTGCGCTCACTTTCTTCTTCTTCGCCTGTCGTTTGATTTTAGCCCAAAGCGGCCGAAGAGACCGATGAGTCACTAATTTCTTCACATTCTTCGGTAAAACGACTTTCGGTTTCTTAACTGTCGACGACTTCGTTGACTGTTTCGGCGCTGCCTTTGCTTTCGGCTTCTCTTTAGTGCCGGCCTTTCGGTCAAACAATTGACAAAAAGAGTTAATATTTAATCAATTCTTCAAATAATCGTTAATTTAATTATTGAAAAAATATACGAAAATTGAATTGAGTTTTGGCTCAATATATATATTCAAACATTAATTAAATTTTTGTCCAAATATTTAACCGAAAGTTCAAACAATCGGTCAAATGATTAAAGAAATAAAAATCAAATAATAAATGAATTTAATTAAAATTAAAACAATTTTCAAATTCTTACCATTTTTTACATAAAACACATTCAAAGGAAAAGGAAATCCCAAAACACGAGTACTTGTGGTTCAAACACTCGACGCGACGACAGAGACATCTATTGATTAGTTCGAATGCAAAGACGGAGAGAAAGAGAGGGTTTTGTCAAAACAAAAAGTTTTGTAAACAAACGAATTGATTGAGAATTGGATTGAAATAGATTTAAATCAATCGAAATATGATTAAAATCAAAGCTCTCAACGAAACAGAAGAGTCGACGTCTGAAGAGTTGACTGAATCGCTGCTCATAACCAGAGAAGCCCAAGAAGAGGGTCTTCTGGGGGTATATGAAGAGGCAATTAAGACATTGTCTTCTGGAGCCGAAGAAGTGGCGAAACAAATGCTCTTAAAACTGAACGACTCGTTGAACACGAAAATAGTGAAACAGAAGTGCAGTTCAGAAGTGTTTTACCAGAGATTGCGTTATTCGACTCTTAAGAATTTGGGGATAATTACCAACGATTTGAACTACTTCTTAGACGCTCTCGAATTGGATTCGACGGATGTGTCCCTTTGGCTGAAGACCGGCCGTCGGGCGGCACTCCTCCAGAACTATCAATTGGCGCGAGAGTGCTATGAATCGGCTTATGGTTTGAGTTCTTTTAATTGGATAGCAATCGATAGACTCATTGAAACGACTTTTGTTTTACACGATTTATGGCATTGTTTTCGGTTCTGTTGTATTGCCATCGATAGAGACGACACTTACATCAAAGCCATTGTTGTCTTCAATGAATGTCTTCGATTGCATCCAATGTTTGCCAAACAAATGGATGAAAAATATAAGCAATTCGTCAATAACTATGAAACTGAAGACTTTGAGGATATTATCGGTAATTCTTATCATTTGTTTATTTTTAATTAATTACAAAAATATATTTAAAATACAAATTAAAGGAAAGTTAAGAGAATTGAAGTCTAAAAGACGTCAACACTTCGAAGACGAGCGGATTAGACAAGAGTCGAAACGACCGAAATTGACGCTAATATTAGACAATTCGGTGTCCAATAACCTAACCATTACTTCGATTGGCTTAAAGTTGAAGAATATTTACGGAAGAATTAAAAAGAATAATATGTTTGCGTCGACACCAATAGAGATCAGCTTTGATTCGGGGTTTAGTTCGCAGACCGACAGCGGCGGTAATGAAAGTGGAAGTGCGAACACCAGCGCCGATGAGAGCACATCGACCACAGCTGCCGAACAGAAGGATAAGGACCCAAAGGCCGGCCAAAGCGCACAAACATCTGTTGAAATCGAACCGAACGCGGAGTCGAATAAAAAGCTGAAGCGATCTAATAGTCTTCGAAACAGTACTTCCAATACATTTCCCACAGAATTCGTAGATAAGAGACGTTCGAATCGCGTGAAGAATATTTTGAACAAAAGTCGAGACATTGACGAACGGAATGTTTCCGAAAGTATTTTGGAGTTATTGCCCGACTCTCTGAAGATGGCTGTCGTTGAAGAGGTGGAGACGACTGTTTCGGAGGACACGGAAGTCAATAAAAAAGTGTTTAAATGTATTAATTTGTGCGAAAAAAGTGAAACAGATTTTGTGAATTTGTTTGTTTCGAAAATCAAATCAATTAAATCTGAGTTTAAATCCATAAAAATCGATGATTTGATTGAAACTTATTTATGCGAAATAAGTTCGTCAAACAATTTGATCATTTCATCGGTTTTTAGCGAACTCTATGATATCTATCGGTCAGACAATGAGCTTCCGTGCGGTCCGCTTACAGTGATTGGCCGCGACATTGAATTACCACAAATCGGGATGTGTTTAACGGCTAATGAACTGAAATATAATCGAAATGAAGTGCTATTCCTAACCCAAATGTTGTCGCCGTTGGAGAGAATCCTAAACAAAGACCAATACAATGAATATTTGGTGAGACTATCGATGTTGAGGGGAACCAAAGACAGCGACAATCAGTGGTTGAATCAGGCGATGGATATTCTCTGTGAAAATCAGATCGAAGTCATGGCTTCCAATAAAGTAATTATAAAATACTCTTCAATTAAGTCAATAATTGAGTCGCAATCGCGAGAGAGTATGTCTCAGATGATGTCCGAACATAAGTTCGAAGAATTGATTAAAATCTTAAAATCCAAACCGGAATCAGAGCTCAAATCAGATGAAATGAATTTATTGAATGACGCGATTGTAAGCTCTGAGTTATGGCAGAAAGGAATCGACATATTGTGCACTAGAGGTGACTTAAATAACGAGTGTTTGAGTACAATCAGGAAATGTCTGGAAACAGGAAAGAGAGCTCGACTTAGGCATCCATTGGCCGTAAAACTCGTAAAATTGGCTGCAGAGGGCTATTCGGTGTTGCCCTGGATTTGTCTCTATTGGGGTCTTATATCTGAAGGCGTTGTCGCCACTGATGCCAAGAGTCCGATAATTAAGTTTTTGAAGTTAGGGCACAAGTATTTGGGGAAGAGGGGCACCTGTACCTCACATAACGGCGAGTTTTTGCTTTTGGCTTTACATCACTTTCTTGAGTTTGAAGTCGAAGAGGAGATCCTTCGGTGCTTTACCTGTCTCTTCAACTTCCCGATCCGCAAAATGCCGACAACTCCCTCCTCTTCGACCACACACTTCCACAAATCGCCGCACATTCCACTCAAATGGCAATATTGTGAACAACTTTACCATTACTTCGCACCCGAAGAACTGCCAGAATATGATAGTCTTGTGCGCCAAACAGGTATAACACAAGACATTGAAGCACTTCTTCTTCGAATCGTTGAGTTGGTTCCGACACATTTGCAGCCAAATAGTCGAACCGAACCTATAATACGGTATATCGAGAGGGGAGACAAGATTGAGGAAGAGGTTAGGGCCGAGACTTGTGTTATTACGGAAACCATTTACTACTTATTGGCTGATTATTACTTCAAAAACAAAGAGTTTAAGTGAGTTTACAAATTGTCCATAAATTGTCTCTTTTTTTGTTAATTGTTTGCCTATAATAGGAAAGCGCGTCAATACTATGTACTCGATCTGAGTCTAACCCCAAATCGCTTCGACTCGTGGGCCGGATCTGCTCTGACCCGTACCTTCGAAGTCGACCAACAGTTGCTTTCAGTGAGAATTGTTTTCTAAGAATTTAATTATTGATTAATTAATAATTTGTTATTAATTTGACAAAAGGGTGAGAATATCGACCAAACCTTTTACGACACGACTATCGGCGCCCAAAGATGTTTTGAAAGAGCCCTACGTTTAGAGCCATCGACTACTAAGCTGTGGATAGAATTCGGACACTTTGTATACAACATATCTTCGAGCGCTTCCCGATTCCGAAAGACATCTTTGTTTAAGACTTCAATTGAGTTTCGGATCGAAAGCGAAGATATGATTAAAATCGCGAGAAATTGCTTCGAAAACGCTCTGAAGATTGATTCGAGTGAAGAGCTATGGCTTCCGTACTATATGTTGGGAAAAGTTATGGAAAAAAGTTGTGCGACTTATGGCACCGCAAGTCTGTTCGCAGCGCTCAAGTACTACGAGTGGGCGGAACTGTGTCTCTACGTTGACGGCACGTCATACCCAAAGAAGATCCAATACTACAATCCGCCGCATCTGGCGGTCGAAGCCCTGGAAATTCATTACCGAATTCACGCATCAGTTCTTAAATTCTTAACTTTCAATAAAAAGATTTCTTCGCGAACTCTCAAACGCCTTAAAACACATCTGATTCGAGCGCTTAGGTCTGCGTTCAGCAAACAGACCACTCCTTCGGTGGCCACTTCTGCAGCACCCGTAGATCACGACTACGCCACTGCTTCAGCTCAGAGTACATCCAAGAGCTGTCAGTTGTCTAATGATTGTGTGTCGGAACTGATGAATGATTTGTTGGATTCGGTTGTTATGAGAGACCAAAAAGTGGACACAAATCGACTCAAAGAAGAATTAGTGAAAATGTGTTTGAATGCAATGCGAAGATGTGTTGATCGATATCCGGCTCATTATAAGTCGATTTATCGTTTGGCCCACTATTACCACAATATTAATGACAATATAACGGCTAAACAACTCCTTTTAGGAATTGTTGTCAACAAAACGTCGAACTCTTGCGTTGGCTTTGAATCCGAGACCTCAGACATGAGTCAAAGCCAATCGAATGGTAAACAAATCGCGGGTTTGTTCGCCGAAAGAAAGGCAAACAATTTGTTTAACGGAATTTGGAGAATACCTATCGACGACATCGACAGACCGGGCAGTTTCAGTGCCCATATGTTTAGGTCAACCTTCCTATTGATCAGAGTTTGCACTTTCACTGACGACTACCACACGTTGTGTACGATTGCAATACAGTTAAGCAAAACGCCAGACGTCGGCAAAAAGTTTCTCCGAGACTCTGACCGACAAATTCTGGCCAAACTTGCGTTCGATAGTTGCCATCTCTTGCTTAAGTCACACTTCGAGCTGATCCGCACCAGAGATAGGGTTGTTATTGATATTCAGAGAATAGCCGATCGACTCATTAAAGCGAATGTCTTTGTGAGTGAATCGAATGCAATGATTCGGGAGTTGTTTGGACAGAATCAGAATCGAAGATAATTTTAATAACATTTTTGACGAGAATTCGAAAAACAACTAAATTTGTGATATTTCTTAAATAGAATTCTCAAATATAAAGAATATTTCATAAAAGCATAATTTTTAATGTTATTTATTTGTCACTTATAAACACTATAAGAATTTTAATTTATTTAATTTTAAACATACCTTTAAACATACCCGGCACTACGGCATACCAAGCATACCCGGCATACCAAGCACTACACGTATATCTTTCCGGTATATCTTCTCTTAACCATAATTTTTCCACAATTTTTGTTCAGATCATTCGCAACAGTCGTTCAGTTTTCCTAAATCTAATCTTTATATTCCATTAAATAATAGATTTTTACATCAATTATATCAATGAAAAATAATTTATAATAAATACTAAAAAACTTTTAAAAACTGTATTTTATTTATCATTGCATTCAAATTCAATTAGATTTTACATTCAAATCGAAAGTTTGAATTAAAAAAATATATATATAATATACACAATATTTATAATTTTAATAAAGTGTTTATCGAATTCTTACAATAAATTCTAAAATAATTCAACAAAAAATTGCAAAAAAAACATTAAAATTTTGATTTAAAATCAATTAAAATACTATTCATTGAAGCGAATTAAATAAAAGCAGAAATTCGTTAATTTCTGAAATATAATACAATTTAATAGAAATTGTTTTTAATTAGTAGTAAAACAAATAATAAAACGAAATAAATTGGTTCCGATTTTGTTGTGCTTTTCATACAAAAACCATTTAAAACAATAGACTTAATATCCATTAAAGTACGAACCGGTGGTCGGGGTCTCGATCCTCGTGACCGCCGTTCGGGTTCTTTTTGGTGTCGGTTCGCCGGCGCCACGAATTCGGCCGAAGATAGTATAGAATCATTGCTATCACAATCCAACCGATCATTACGGCCAACAGCGACAGTTGGGTGCCGTCGTCGCCCGGGTTCAGCACTCCCGCAGTGCTCGGGCCCGGCATTACTGCATTGCGACAACAATTGCTCTTATTTTCAATTTTACCAAATCTTTTAATTATATTATATGATATATAGGTTTTTAAAGTTGTCCTAAAGTGCTCTGAACTCAATGTTTTCAAATGCATTCAATCGAAACATTAAATGTTTTACAAAAATTAAAACAAAATTTAATATTTAAAACATTTAATCGACAGCTGTATCCGAAATATGTAAACTCATGATTATTATCACAATTATTAATAACTGCATCTAATCTTATATTAAAAATTTAATTTTTTTTATATAACAAAACTATAAAATAATTGAAAGAAATATTACAAACATTACATAATAATGAGTAGACATTGAAATATTAGAGACATTTCAACGCCTTATCCGCTATTTAAATGATTGCGATTTATGCCATAAATAATAGTTTTATATAAAACTAATCGAACTTAAAGTGAAAACCAATTCATTGTTTGACAATTTGAGGGAAAAATAATGGACTTATCGGTAATCAGAAAGTAATTATCGATTCAGAGAAAACATCTGTTTTTAAACTAATTATTGAAATCAAAACTAAAACAAGTTATCAATCGATGCATACCTTCATTGAAACACTCGTTATCGTTGCAGACGTTCTGAGAGTCCCTTAACTGTAATACAAACGATAGATATGTTTAACAAATATATAATCAAAAGACAAAACATATTGTTTGGGTCGACACTCTTCGTCGACTTGAGCCGATGCACCGACTCTTGGGATGAGTTGCGGAGTAAGGCATAGGAGATAAGACATACCATATTAATGAGTCTCTGCATCCGTTGCTCTTGATTTAGAAGATTAATGCATTCGCACGGATCGAACTCTTCCGCCATTTTTATGATTTACTGATTCTAACCTCAAATCACATTCAATTCAATCATTAGTTTTGATAATCGATACAATTATTTGTTTATTATTTAATTACAATTTACGGTCAAATTAATGCTATTTTGACTCAAATACTAATAAATAGTAAAAATAAAATCGAAATAAAATTAATATTTACTTTGGATTGAATCGATTGAATCGACTGAGTCTTACGCTAAACACTAATTAATCGAATGGTTTAAGAGTTGAACTCAATTTGCAAAACAATAATATTTATGGTTTGATGTCTCGACTCAAATGTATACTCGAGTATAGACTGCGATATACTGTTCACTCTATTAAAGCCAAATACAGTGCAAAACACACGTCAGCTTTGCTTAAGTATTATTATCCATTCACTCACTCCGTTACACATATTTGAAGTTTTGGTGTTTAATGTTTGCAAATATATTAATATTAAACTCTAAATTAGTTTACATTTTTAGGGTTTGATAAAACGCGTTATATTTGTAACGCCACTAAATAATTTTAATTAACTTTTTCTTTTATGTTTTAACAATAATTACGACAAATATAAAATAATTAGCTAACCCGGACACAGCTGTCATTATTCAATTTTTGTTGATTTTAAAACATCTGGTAATTAAAAGCTTATTAATTTAAAAATCCAGGCAAAGTTGTGATTTATTTTTTAAACTTATAATAATTCCAAATAAATAAAAAGATTATTTGGATTGTATTTTATTTAAATAAACATTTCAAAAATAAGAATCCAATGCACAAACTAATAATTTATTTAATAAATACACTTGAATATATACGAATTTTTATAGAAACAGCCCAAATAACATTTAAATTTATTAAAAGTACCTTTCACATTCGGTTAGTTAATATATTTAAAAACTGAATTGGGGTTTTTACAGAAAAACTAAATTTTATCCGAACTTTATTCTTTGTGTTCCAATTTTATTAGTTATAATTTTGAGTTTATTATTTGTACTTGCACAGTATTATGAAAACGCAATTACTCTGTACTTTATAAATTGGTTTTGTAAGTTGTGTTTTTAAATAGTAGATTGGAAATGAGAATAATTAAAATAGCAAACTTTTATCGTACACTTTTATACTGTGAATTATAATCTGGGTATTTTGTTTTATTGTTATAATGTTAGCCAAGGTCCGTTCGGTCAGACGGGGATACAGTAGAAGTAAATGACACATTTTGGCCCAAAATCATAGGGGGCCCAGGTAGGAATCAGCTCAAAAACAAGATGGGAGATTTCCGCCAAAACGCCATTTTGTTGCCGAAAACAGCAATTTAACTGAATTTAAACGGATTAGATAAATTAACGTCATTTTCACAAAATGGCAGGAACAATTTACAGGGGTCTTAAGTGGCCAGAATCTTTAAGGGGGCTTTATATTTAAGCAAAATCTCAGAGGGGAGGGGTTAGAGTCCAAAGAGGTACTTGGAATAACTTTTTTTTCGGCTAAACTCAGAAATTTTATTTTTAATTTATTAAACATTAATTTATACACATTTTAAAATTAAAACCA
>JAQIYC010000262.1:0-16063 GCA_034699545.1 Porobelba spinosa
ATTTTTCCTACATGTATAGTAAAAATGCTCAAGTATTATACGTGTATAATACGTGAATAATACTTGACGTATTATACTTCTAAAGTATTTTTGCCAACCTTATTACTGACACAGAGTTTAAACGTAACTCAAACTCAAAATTCTGTTTGAACTCTGACTCATTGTTCGTTCACTTATTGACCGATAGAAATAAAATTTCTTCAAATATATATATTATTTATGAATAAAAAACTTTAATATAATTATTTAGTGTATTAATATAATTATGTTATTTGATTAAATTAAAATGTTTATTTAAAATTCTAATGAAATTAGAACACTAATGAAAGTAATGAATAGTCAGAAAAGTCAAGTTGTGTCAATTAATGCACATGACACCCGGAACAATTATTCTTATAATAAATGTCTCAAATTAATGTCTTAATTATAGTTTAATGTTAAAAAAAACAATTAAAATGCTGTAAAAGATTTAATTTAATTCAAACAATATTTTCAATCAAAATAGTATCCAAACTATACACTGCCGATTCTTAAACTAAATTTATTAGACAATACGGGTAAAACAAATTCGATAATAATATTTGCTTGTATTATTTTGTTTTTAAAACTTTAGTGTTTTAAGACTATTGTAAATTAGTTTAAATGTGAAAAACAAAATCAAATGAAAACTTTAAAACCAAAGTTTGCGTTATATTGTGATTCAGATAGCACTGGAGAACCCAAAAATGCATAATTCAGAAATAAGTAAGCGATTAGGGAATGAATGGAAAAATCTGAGGTATGCCTACCATTCAGTGTGCGATTACTTGAATTAATTTTTAATGATTTGAATATATTTGTTGTGTTTTATACGAAAGCGATGTCGAGAAGAGACCGTTCATTGAAGAGGCGAAGCGATTGCGAGCGGTATGTGTGAAGTGTTTAAGAGTTTCTATACTTCTATACAACGTATTCATTCATTTGAATTAATGTTTTATAAATATAATTTGCAGTCGAATAACCAAATATATTGAATAACATTAGTCAGACGTTAAGCATTTGAATTGCATTTCAATCCTAAAACGCTTTTATGAATCAAATTCTTTTTAGAATATCTTTTGAAAGTAATATCAAAAACAGAATTTATTTATTTATTTTTGAAAAAAGGCATTGAAATGAGAAATTAGACTATAATAGCGATATAATAGTCATAATAGTTATGAGAGTTATAATAGTTTATTGAAATGTTGTCAAACAGATGCATATGAAAGAACATCCCGACTATAAGTACAAACCCAGACGTAAACCCAAACATCTCATGAAAAAAGGTAAACCATTTGCAGCCAAAAGTAGTTTTAATTATAACTAATGACTCGAATCGACGCTATCTATACGCAGACAGATATCCATTTCCGATGCCTTACATCCAGGCGCCGATGGACTATCTGGGCTTTCAGGCGGCGGCTCTCCCGCGACACCTCTTCCCACCCCTGAGCCACTCATTGGGCTTAAGTCCGTTTAACGAAACATATTTCTCATCACTTGAAGCAAGTCGTGCTGCGGGACACGAGTCTACCGGTGCGATGGATCACTCAGCCCTTGCCTCTCACCACCACAACCATCATCTCAACCCAGAGAGCAAACTGGGCTTAAGCGGAGGCTTCGACATGAAGAGTCTGCTGCTGTCCGGACACAATCCCTGTCAGAGCAGTCCAAACCCGCACTCGATGTCGTGTGCTTCGGCCTACAACCTGCTGGTGCCGTGTGGCTGCGGCTACCACACGCCGGCACAGACGCCTTCATTAGGCCTGCAGTCGTTCGTCTCAATGGCTCAGTCATCCAACACAACCCAATCATCTCTGCCCTCGACCTCAACGTCTCAATCAAATAGTCTTCTGATTCGACCGAAACTGCAATCAAATCATCGGTTCGACGATCGACACAAATCGAACTCTGAGTCTCCGTCTCCGTTGGGTTTCCGCCTGAGCCACAGCCACAGTCACAGCCACCCGACCCCTATGAGCAACAATTCTTCCGCGTCGTCGAGCCCTACATCTCCAGTGCCGACGTTCACGGCTTCACATTTGTTAGGACTTTATTCGCATTACTTCACAAATGGTAAGTGAATTAGGAGTGAAGTAATGATGTAATGATGTATTGATGTAATGCATGCACTCATACAGTCAGTCAATACAGTAGAGCTCATATGCGCTCATATGCTGTCAATACATAAATTGATTCATAACTCGTGTAATGTGTTTGTGTTCAGCCGCTACTGGTATGAGACCATTGAATAGCAGTACATCGATCGCCAGCCCCACAAAGTCATCTCCCAATACACCCCTATTCGACTCTGGTATGTGATTATCGTATATTTATTTAATAAATTAATATCAAAATCATATGTATTTACCGGTAATTTAATATAAATTAATTATATGCGCACAGAGTGTAGTGTTTTTTAGTTATTTAAATAGTTTACTAAATCTCTAACTGTTTTAAATGTCGAGTGTATTGTAAATATATTTAAGTAAAAATTAATTAAACAATAAATATGTCAAAACTTATTCAACAAATATGTAGTTATTTGAATGCATTTTATATTGAAATTCCATCCAAATAAGGCATATATTAAGCACCTCATAAAAAGTTGTTGAGCCAAAAAAAGGTGCTTCAAATAACACATTGGATACACCGATAGTCGCTTTTTTATCTTTCTTTAGAATGTAATACATTATACATTATAAGTGCAAATTAACGAGACTCTACTCTATTATGCCGGTCGGCCGGCACTACATAACAATCAAAGTTTGACCGACAGATAATACAACGTCTAAACGAACCGATGCTTTCAATACGAGCTCTCAATAGACAGGTTTAAAAAAAATTTCTTTAAAAAGAGCCAAATCTATACCTCTATATTAAATTGTGAACTCAAGTGACACATCCAGTAGAGACTGGAGAAGTTGAAGCACTTGTTATTCCCTCTCATTCCTATAATTCAGACGTTTCTCATAAACAAATTCACTCAAAAAGATATTTCGCTTTTCTTTTCGACCGAATCGAGTGAATAGACAATAAGGGAAATGAGGAAAACAACAGACATTTAGACAACAGACCAAACACTGCCTATACTATACGATTCCGTCGATTCTGCGGTTGTTTTGTTTTGTTACTAAAGTTGATGTTTGTTGATAAGTTGGATCAGTTTGGGAGAGGGAGAGAGAGAGAGCATAGAGTCGAACGCTTTTTGATGTTTAACAGTATCTGAAACTGTTTTTCCCCTAAAAACTATTCTATCGTTTTTGAAGTCAAGCAATAATAGAGTATTTTTCGGTTTGTATTGTATTCGGTGTCGTATGCCTGCAGTGATATCCATTTTTATAGTAGTAGTAGAGGTACGGGTGCAGTTAGAGCAGTATGTGCAGAGTTAGGTGCAGTTTGTGCGGTAGTTGGTATGGTTTTATCAGAAACAATACACATAACATGTTCAGCCAAAGTGTCAAAACGGAAATGTTATGGCGATAATGGCTGCGCATCAATACAATGCACAATCAAATGCGACAATAATACTAAACCCAATGCATTGTTCGGCACCGAAAATAGTGGCGAATAGTGCGGGAGGGGATCGGTATCCATACATATAACTGTTAAATTGCAGCTTTGATACACAACTCTTGCAGTGCAAACATGACATTAAAACCTCGCGAATGAGCCATAATATTAATTTATATGTTATATAAGTCTAATGTTTTTCAACTCTATTCCACAACTTTTATATACTATGAATAAGGTATTAGAGTATATACTTCGGAGTATTCATTCTTATAGTTATATTAGGACTTCAGGCAATTTAGGCGATATTTTTTCACTCTATTCTCAATTCTTTTATGTTTTTCTATTTTTTCGCGTTTTATTTGAATAAACTTTTCTATGACTGAGTACTGTTGTATTGCCTCTCTCTCTCTCTCTCTCTCTCTCTCTCTCTCTCTCTCTCTCCTCTCTCTCTCCCTCTCTCCCTCTCCCTCTCTCCCTCCCTCTCCATTCCTCTCCCTCTCTTCAATCTCAATCTCACATTTGCATTGGCTTTCAATTATGCTGAGCTCACAATCAAAGCTATCTCAACATCTATTTAATAAATATAAGCAATTATTTCCTTAAACTGTTTGTTATTATGCGCTCAAGTTTTGAGGCGATCAGAGCTTTTCAATAGAGAATTGCCATAAAAATGAAAAATTTAAGAATTATTTATGTTATTCTATAAAACAAAGAATAAATGGAATTAAAAACAAAAGAGATGCTAACTTAACAAAATCAATTACTACAGCTCACGACATAATTGATTATCTTTTTAGTTATGCTGTTTGAGTCGTTAGCTTTGCTAACAATTACAACATACTGTAGGGAAGAGGGAATAGGGGAAGGGGGGAACAGGTAGCTGCACTAATAAGAAGCCAACAGTTCTGCCATTATTGAATGTGAGGATAAGTTCTTAACGAGCGATTCAAATAAACGCTTTCACGAATGCTCTTTTCCACAAATGAAATATTCAATTCTATTTTAGACCTGTGCTCACAGATAGTCGGAGAAGGATGAGAGGGACTTATATATATGTAGCGCTTAATCAGCAAATGATAAATTATAGCCAAAGGCTGTTTGAAAAGCCAAAGTTTACAGGTATTCCAAACCGAGAGTGAAGTGCTGTGAAGCACAACATATAACGCATTCGCCGTAAGTCTATTGGAGTAAGGATTGCATAATTGAAATCCAATTGAATTGAATTTACGGTTTGAATGAATATAAAGTTCGCTGTAATCCTGTTTAGCATTAAAAATGGTTTTGCATTTAAAAGCTTAGAAGACATCTGCTTTCGGTCAACATTTTCGGCGACTCTTAATCCGAAGCATTTCGATATTGTCATGTCTGCACATCTGTGACAATACTAGTCAATACTGGTCTTCCGATTTCAATATAATTTAGTGTTTGACTCAACAATAGATTGAATTGAATTTTTCGGTGTATCGAGAAATAGGACAACAGTTTTTTGCCAATCATTTTATGAGACATTCATAATATGATACTAACTTTTCTATTGTGTTCTTTATATACGTTTATAATAAACTGCTTGTGTTTGGCTTATTGTTAAATTCAATAAATATAAAAATCGATTGTATTTTGAACCAGATTTCAGATTTTGTTTGTCAGAATGTAATGTATCGGTTCTGTCGACCATTATGTCGAATGTCAGCCCAAATAATGTGATTATTTCGAAATAATGTAATGAAAAAACATATGAATTGAATTGAATCGCAAAAAGATTGATCAAACATAACAATAACGAACAGATATATTCATTTTTGGTGTTTTGTTTGCAATTCTAAAAATATTACTTTTTTGTTCACTAAATTGAAATACTGTATCGATATTGTTGTTTAATATTGATTTTGTAGTTTACAATCAATTGTCAAAAGTTCAATACAATATAGTATGTGTTTCCCAAATAATATTCTATTCATTGATTTGTAATCTATCAGTATTTCAATGAAAACAAATTGTGAACAAAAAAATTGTTTCAATTCATTACTCCTCACACGGATGGCTCGAATCGCAATTTTTATATTTCTTAATGTTTTCTCAAATTCAAACAATTAAACTAATATATAGTTTTGAAGTAAGAATACAAAAAATAGGTAAAAAATATTAGATTATGTGAGAGTAGAATCAGTTTTGTTGAAGAACTGACAGAATAAACATAGTATGCGTTGAAGAGAACAATGCATTTACTAAGTTATCCGCAAAACAAATGGCATTGTCTTAACGAATCCGCCCGAATGTCAATTCATTATTTTGAAAAGAGTTTGCAAATGTGTAGAACAAATCAAATCAAATTGTTTTTTTAAAATCATATTTAATACAATATTTTATTTAATAATTGACTGTTAAAAGAATTTATAATTTTATTTGTTTTTCTCTTCAATAAACGTTTTATCTGTTGTTAGGCTTTTATTATTTGCAACACTTTATTCAGAAATTCAAAAGATATTTCTCAAGAAAATAATGAATTTTTATGAATCTTTAGTTTTATTTTATTTAAACAAAAGATATCTTAAACTATATTCGCATTATTTCGCGCATCAATTCTTTTGCGATATATAATTATGTAAAGAATTTCTGTATTTTGTATTAAAATTTTTTCAATTCTTCACAAAAATTGCATTCAAACTAACGAAAAGAGTTTTATAAAATGTTTTTTACATTAAAAGGATCTATCAATCCTTCAAAAGAAATATTGAATAATTGGACAAATTATAAGAAATAATGATTGAGATAAAAGTTTCAGTTATTTTCAGTTATTGACAAATCGAAAGATACAAACAGCGAGAAATTATAATTTCAAACATCGATTCAATTGATTTGAATTTTCTTTATTTTGACGAAATATTACATTTTTTCAAATCATAGCTTTGTATTGATATATAATTAAATTCTTATCTAATCTATGATTGGGAAAACATATTTCATAAATATTCTAATTATGTTATGTTTAACTAGTAATTAGGGAACGCGTGCTAATCAGGTGCGTCTTTGCCACCCATTCCCTCATCAATGTATAAATGCCGGTAAACATAGAAATTAATATCAAAGACTAAAAATTTACTAAATATAGAAATTGATGTCAAAATCGAAGAAAAAATGTTTAACTTGTAATAAGACATGACTAGAAAAATATTTGAGTATATTATTATGAAGTTGTGTCAAAATACAGTTCAGTTGCATAACATGACATGAGTATAATTACAGTATAATCTTCTAATATATATATCATGTTAAATAAAGCAAAAAAAGTAAACTTTTCTTAAATAAATATATATTTGAATGGAAATGACTTGATATTAATTTATTTATTGTGAAAGAAAATTGTATATTTATTAAAGTATTTTCTTTTTGAATGCGATTCAAAAGGCATACAAAGCGTATGTATGGCTAACAATGTTTGAAACTGTTTGTCTGCTTTGCGTTCAAATTGATTCAAATATTATAATTTCTAAAATTAAATCATGACTTCAGTATTGCATAACTACACGAATAAAAGACTAAACACTTGTATTTGTTCTGTAATGCAAAGTATGCAGTGTTTGCAATAGTGAAGTGACCCTAATTGTGAGGCCTGTCAGACAAAAATTTGCTTAAACTCGTATTCGTGAACGCCTTCATTGATGCGAACAAAGCTGGCCATCAACTGCTCAACTGCTCAACTGTTTTGCTTTATTTAATTGTACTCTTAATATAAGTTGAATAGTGTTTGAATTGAATCCACAGCACTTGACATAACGATCAGATTACCCCCAAACGCATGACCACCTCTTTTACGTGCATTGTATTCCAGTGCCGATGTATATCATGTTTGTCACTATTAATTAAGAATTGCGTTTTCGGTCACGACTTTAAATAGCCATAAGTAATGCGAACTAAACTAAAATAATGCAATGTTTGGATATACCCAAACATTTGATGTTTTCAAAACTGTTTAACTTTTTTCATGTTTCGAAACATTATTCCGTATCAGCGAAATGTTAGCACAACTACTCTCACATCTCTGTGCTCTCAGTACTGGCTTGGCTTCAAAGGCCCCTATTCTCCCAAACTCCCTATCCTCTCGATTTGCAACTATTTATCAGCCACTCATCGCAAACACGAACATAATCATCAACTTTAAGATAAATAAGCATTTCTTCGGCACTGGTCTTCTCCAGACATACGTTCGACAAAAGAATGCGAATTGAATTGAATTGAAGTTTAAATGTTAATAGAAATCGTGAAAAGGGATGACTTAAGACTAAATAAAAATTATTAATTTATTTATTTACACGATTAGACTCTAAGCTCTAAAAGTTTTGCTTTTATTTAATTTACAAAAGAAATATATATTCGATATTTGAACGGAGAGAGAGATAGAGATGCCTTCAGAAGAAAAATAAATGAAATTTTGAGAGAGAGAGAGAGAGAGAGAGAGCCGGGAGGGAGTTGGGGAGAGAGAGGTGTTTTAAAGTGTTTTTCGCATATTATTAACTGAATGGTCGCACTGGCATCTGAAGGCATCTGTAGTGTTGTCTGCAGTGGTGTTATTGTGATAGAGAGGCACAGGTATTGTGTGTGCATTGTATGCCTTCTAAGCAATTGTAAGCAACTCTAAGCATATGTTGCGTTGCATTGGATGTGCATCGACTATAAGGAAGGATTTGATAGTTTTGAAACCCATTATTTTAAGCGGGATTGATATGAGTGACATTGTTAGATGTTATCTCCAATCTATTCACATCGGCTTATAATCACTGGCTTCACAACTGGGCGGTTGAAGTGTGTCAGACGAAGAATGCCAATGAATGCCAAATTACAACTCGATTTTTCATGAGATGCTCAATCAGACATGAGTCGTATTCTTGTAAGACATGCAGGCAATGCATACCATAATTATGATCCGAAACCAATTTATACAGAAATTCATATATAAAGGTAAGAATCAAATACTTATATTTACAAGTTATGCAAAAAATCATATTACAGTTGAAGCACCAGAAGCTCATGGACTGTGTTATGAAAAAAGTTAGACTAAAAAATCCATTAGAAGAGGCACTGAATAAACCACAAGACCTCCCGCTGCAGAAAAAACATTGTATTGCTGTCAATGGCATTGTTTCTACATTTTTCGAAATCATTTTTCGAATCCATTAAAACAAAAGTAATAAAGGCTTTCAATGGATCTCTATATTACAGGTTTGAGATCTGGAGTCGTAAATATTTCCGGTCCTATGTTTCACAATTGAATTTAATAGGTTTTTTAGCACAGGTAGTGGTGGCTGTGGTGGCTCTGGTGGTTGTGCTGGTTGTGGGTGGCACCCAGTTAGCTATTATGGCTCAAAACAAACATAAAATTGCCGTTTGCCTCACTTCCAGTACTTCACTGACCCCTCTGTGCTGCTGGCACTGGCACTGGCACTGGCGCTGAGTCTAACCCAATTGAAGCCAAACCAAAATTGTCTCAAATAATAGGCGAGAGTTAACTATTTGAGAGAATCATCACATCTAATGAAACACAATATAAGTGTTAATATAATATAATATAAATTTTTTCGTGAGATTATTCTGACGACTATTTTAAATAAGTTTTTTCATCTCTTTTCACTCAATTCAATGTTTTTGATCAATGACTGGATATAATGTAGTCTTTATGTGAGAATAATCGAGACGAGAAAAAAATGTCATAACTTTTGTTTAGAAACCGCGCAATAGTTATAGACCGCATAGACCGCCAAATCCGAGTCAAACCAAATTATAAGGAAACCAAAGCCCGAGAGTAGGAGAGCGAGAGAGCGCCGGAGTTAGAGTTGGAGTTGGAATCGTTACCTCCTAATTACAGGGGGTTTGGGTCTCGTATTCCTATTTAGAGTTGATATGAGAGGTGCAAAACCAGAAGCCAATGCCTAGTTTTGAATTGAATAGTTTAATATATGAAATAGAATGGAAAATAATATCATTTACTAAAAAAGTATTCTTATCTTCTGCTACTGTATTGTGATGTTTAATATTGTTTGGAGAATAAGTTATTTTACATCAAATTGTTATCATAGTAAAGGCAAAAATGAATACAACACTAATTTATTTCTACATTAAATTGCATTTTTATAGTTTAATTGCATTTGTGTTTCATCTATTGTTAGGAATAGATATTCAATTTATTATTATTCAATCGTTGCTATTATACAGTCAATGTCTGCGATATTAAAGCAAAAATATAATTCAATCTCAACTCACAATTCAATTCAAAAGAGCATTTTTCACACTCTATTGAATCTAAAAAAAGTTCGAATCAGTTATTATTGTTAAAAAAGCTAATAATAAAAAAATTATTAATAATTTTTCTCTTCAAATAAGTTTAAATAGAAATATCTATGGCTTACAAAACAGTATTTGTTATTTAAAAAATTGTTTATCGAATAGACACAAAACGACGGATTGAATCAATATTGCTCTGAAGGGCTTTTTGGAGATTTTTGGAGAACTTTTTTTTGTGCTCACAATTCACTGACAATTAGAGATTTATTGGCTTATTGTGCAAATGCCTTATAGCGAATCATTCAAAATACCAGTTTGTATAGAAACTTATTGTCAGTTGAGTTGTTGCACTTTTTCGGGCTTTAAAATTAGTTTACAATAGAGTTTCAAGAAATAAAATAATAATAAAAAAGAAATTTATTTTATTCACTGATGTGGAAGAAAAATGATTTTTTTGGGTAAAAAATCATATTTTCGATTCGATTCGCAATATATGATGTATTTGAAAAGTGAACTTAAATGAAATGTCGAATTGATATTAATGTTAAAGAATTTTTGCATACAATAGATGATCAAAAATAATAAATAAAAAACAATTCTTTGATAACAAGAAAAAGTGTTAAACTAGTCGTTGGTTTTTATAAGATTAAGGATTAAATAGATGTTCACTACTGTTGCAAATGCAATGAAAAGCAATTATTTTTTGTTTGAATTAAAAGAAATATTTTTAATAAAAGAAAACTTTTATATTAGAAAAAGAGGGATAGAGTAGAGAATGGAGTGAAGAGATAAGTAATAAATGATTAGAGCGGCTCATGTTTCGTGTTCGGAGTCATACGACACATTGTGCAGCACAGGAGCACTGGTGTCGGGAACAAAGCTCGGGCCGGCCTAAGGCATACGAAGGCATAGGAAGGCATACGAAGGCATCTCGTATTGCAATTTCAGTTTTTGTATTTTTTAGATTTCTTTTGACATCTTTTGTGAAGAGCTTATTATTTAGTTGACTGTAGCCGGAAATAACATTCACTTCAAATAGAGAAAGAGATTATAACACAAACTGTATATAAGAGACTCTATTCTGTTCGACACTGTATTACACAATACGCTTCAAACGAATACCAGTCACACAGTTGTGTAGTGCGTATATACGGACTATACTGTCTATGCTCTGTATATATGTCTTATTCTCTATTCTCGTGTATGAATTCAATCCCCACATGAATCAGATGTGGAACTCCGTTACGCCAATCACACAAAATCCAAAAACTGTTAACTTCACAAAAGTTAATAGAGAGTTGAAAATTGAGATTTTTGTGCCTCATATGATGCGCTTTATCTCTGCTGTCCGTTTTGTGGCTTTATATTCCTTATCTAAAAATAATATTAACCAAAGTGTATAAAAATATCAAAATGTTCTCAACATTCAATACATAATATAACTGTTTATATATGATTGGGCAAAATGAACGTATAAATAGCAGTCCATTGTGTGTCAGTTCGCTTTCACTTTTTTATTTAACTCAAATCAAAGCTATCATCGGATTTGCGATCAAAGGATAGAACGCAACGGAAGGCCTGATCTCCGCTCAGTTAGCAATCAATTCGACTCTACTCTCAGTCCAAACTCAACTCCAGTTTTCTTTTTATTATTACTGTATTATTATTATTGAAAACGAGTGAACATCGAATACTTATTCAACAAATTCAAACTTATTTATTATGCAGAATAAGGCAATAGTTTGCAAAGCAATGCGAACACTGTTTGCAATGTTTTTTTAAAAGTTCATTTTGAAAACCATGTTTTCCAATGAATTTATATAATGTTTTGTATGCAAAACGAGGGACTCTTTGCAAGAGTGTTGTCAATCCAAACAATTGGTGTAAAAATATAAATTAGATTAACGTTTTGTGAGTTTTGTGAGCAGTTTATTAAAAGATTGAAGTCGTTTGAAGTGCAGTAATAATGGAGAAAAAACATAAATTTGTCGAAATGTTATTTCAAAGTCCCAACACTGTATTGCAGGCAATGCTCACTAAACTCTAATATAATTTTCTGACTAATGTTGTGAAGAGAAAAAGTGTTGTATTTATATAAAATCGAAAACATAGCTCATAGAGAGATGTATTGCATAAACTGTATGTTCGCATATAAAGCACTTATAGATGTGAAGAGCAAAACATTTTTCGCGTCTAAGCCTTTGGTCGCATGTGTTTAGTTAATATCACTTCGTCTACTCTCTTGTCCTTTTAGTCTAAAAGAAAGTTCTTTTTAAAACTTTTCGTCTTTATCTTCGCTGACTTGTGAGCACTAGAATGAGGCGATTCTTAAAAATGTCATCCATTCTGAAGTAGTTTTTAAAAGTGTATTAAAAGGAAAGGACCTTTTTATATAAATATGAATTTTTATATAACTTCAATGTAATATTCGAAATGAAATTGAACTCTAAACTGTCAACCAGTGAAAGGCAGCGCCAGAAGATTGAATGATAAAATAGGGTTCCTGTCATCCAATGCGACAATTCATTCAATAGACTCGCGAAGGACTCCTCTCTAAACGTTACTCTAGAGTAGACACAAATAGTACACAAAATTCAAGTCCTGACTATAACTGATTAAAATTTTCGATCTAAAACTTATTGTTAATATTTTTTTCTTTTTAAAGTGAGAATTCATATTTTGACAGAATATTTGAAAAAAGTAACTTCTTTTCTCTATTTTTCTCTTTATTTTGCTTTAAAAAAGTTTTAAATTTTTTCACTCAATAAAAACTTTTTAAATGTTATTTATATAAAGAAAAGTAAAATTCTAATTCTAATGCAGTATTTGATAAATAAATTGAATGGAAAGAGAAGATCGAAATAAGGCTTTTGGAGACAAACTTCTGCGAATTGATGTGCACTGACGTGACATACGGCTCATTCCGATTCTTTAAACTCTATTTTCTAGAGTCGACTACTTATGGTTGCAGTATATCTCATATATTGATAACACAACAAGAAGAGAGAATTCGGTTTTTAAACTTTTTTGTAAATTTTGAGTCGACTGAAGCCGTTATCAACTAATGAACTAATAATGAATTTAGTCATTATAACCCGTCTATTATTAATCAACTTTTTTCCTCAATATCCGACTCCAAATGCATTTTGATAAAAACGAATGAAAAAATATTCATCGGCTCCTAATTATCGGTGCATTAGTGCACTGCACAGGCATATCGACTAATGTAAAAACAGAACACAAACTAATATTAAGTTTTTTCTGCTTTACTTTCGTTTTTCTCTATTTTTTATCTACTCTACAAAAGCGAACTACAGTTCCGATGAAAGAAATAGTATTTTTTTAGTCACAAGTAATGGCAAAGTCAGTGCAGTTTCACTTTTTATGTATTGTGATTGTGAGGCAAAGTGTGTGTACTCTATAAGAACAGAGAGAGGGAGAGGATGAGAGAAAGAGAGTCTATGTTTTCAATGCAATCACTATAGCATTGGTTAGTTTTGATGTCGATATCGACACTTCCGTTGTTATGAATCCAAGAGAACTGGTGGAGCAATATGTGATTGACACCGAGTATTGTGCTGTTGTGCTGAGCACTTGCATCCAATACTCTGTGTGCGGGTGAAGAAAGCACCGGCACATCACTGCGAGAGGGAGAGAGCAAACAATGGATGGGAGAGAGGGAGGGAGGGAGAGAGTGTGAGAGATGCTTTTTGTGTCGTCTTTCTGGGGGCTATTTTGTCAAGAGTAGGGCTAAACCAATACAAACCAATACTCTATTGCAAACTATGCCAACAGTTATTGCTAACAGAGATCCTCTCTTGGGATGAATTTTAATAAAGTTGTTCAAATAATCGAGTCGGCACAGACAGCACAGACAGCACTGGTAGAAGAGGCAGCGCTCACAGCTCAGACACAGTGTAAGCTCACTAACAATTATTACAGAGCACTCAAGCAAAGAAGACTTCGCGACAATATCCTATTCATAACTTCAAGATATATCCCCTTTTCTACTGTTATAATAGATTTGGAATACTCTGTATATACTATATAGGGATTCCATTCCTTTCCATTCCATCCTTTTTCACAAAAATATTGTATATTTGGAGTATATGTGATAAGAAAACAAAGACAAGTTTGTCGATGCGATTGCTTTGGCTTTATTGCCACAAACAATACCTAACATAAAGTTATTGCTCACAACACACATACCAGAGCTGGCAGTGTTGGCAGTGCTCTCAGTATATGCCATACAAACTGTAATAATATACCAGATTCTCTCATCTCTATACAAAACAAATTATAGTCTCTCAGAAATTAATAAAACTAACGAAAACCAACTTATCCGTCAAAATAGATTAAATAAATCGACACAAGTATTGCTACAACTATTGGCACAACTTTTTCACATTTACTCCAACTTTTATTTTAAGCAAATGCACGGCTCAGTTGCCTCTAATTGAAGTCTATGTGCAGATCATATGGAAGGAGTGGGTGTGGATAGAAGTCAATATAATATTGTCATTATATAAAAACCTTATTTACTTCTGTGGCCGTGAACTGTGGAATATCATATCTGTAGCGCTTCCACATCGACATCGACATCGTGTGACTATTCCATTCAACCCGAATAGTACAGCCGTTTGTTTGGTTAAGAAAAGAGTAACTTTTGTTTCATTTTTGTGGTTTTCAATTGGATTTTGTGCGAAATAAAAGCCGAAATATAAAAACCACATTAACTGATACGCACCAGCGGTCGCCCAAAACAACTGTTGAGATTATACACACATTTCCAACATTTCCACACTTGCGAGCGTTGGCTCGTAGTCTCGCAGTCATGCCTTTCCAGACCATTGCTAACAATTCGATTACCGATTCTAAACTCAATTACTATTGACTTAAAACACATTATTATTACTATTTTTTATTTCATCGCTTTTTTACTTTCAGTTTCTTTTATCAAATCTAGCGATAAGTATAATATAAAAATTTGTTGACATTTTAAGATTGATGTAATTGTTATATAACTTATACAAATAATTTTGTTAAATAAATTAAAAGAATAATTTCATGATTTAATCTAAAACTAGTTAAATACTTTTTAACACAAATAAACTTTTAAAATAAAACAAGTCTTGTTAAGTTAAATATATATTGAGTTTAAAATTAATTGATTGGTTAATTCAATTAATGTTAAGAAAACAAAATATTATTTAATTTTAAATCAAAACTGATTAGACAGAAGAAATAATTTGTTTATTAAAATAGAAATACAATATTACCTAGTTAGTTATTTTTATATTGATAAGTTTAAAAACAAAACAAGAATAAACCTAAATTGTCTTTATTTAATTAAAAAAAATTTTAATTTTAATAAGTTATTCTTATACAAGTTAAATAATTTTACATATGTAAAAGATAATTTCAAAAATAAACAATTTGTAAGTAAGAAAATTTCATTTAAGTCCGGGTTTAAATTTTTCTCGCACACATATTAACAATTTGAGTCAATGTTTATTTTGCTTTAATTTTAATGCAAATTATTTAGTAAGTTTAAACATGATTCACTTGACATTTAAAATACTTTAAAATTATATTAAATTACGATATAATCAGGGTTGGCCAAGGTCCGTTAGGAGAGGGGGTCGAGAGGGTAAATAATTATTTTTTGCCATAACCAGAGAAGAGTAATCTCAAAATTTTGGCGACAAAATCGCAAAATCGCAAAATTCTAACTAAAATTAGCGCCAATTTGTTTCCAAAACCGCAATTAAAGCCGATTTAATCGAATTTAAACTAAAATTAAATTAAATTAAATTAAATTAAACTAAAATTAAATTAAATTAAATTAATTTAAGTGGATTTAAACCGGATTTAGAGTTAATTTAGTTAAATTTACCCTATTTTTACAAAATGGAGTGTAAATATTAAGGGGGGGGGGGTTGCGGCGGACTTCTGAAAATTTTATAGAAGGGGTCTTATTTTTGAACGAAATGAGAAAAGATTGGAGAAATACTTTTTAAAAAAGGGGAGTTAGAGATTCAACCCCCTCGCCCTTGGCTAACCCTGAATATAATTCCAAACTATTAATTAAATAAATATATTAAATAATTATACTAACTGACTAAATAATTATCAATAAATAAATAGTGTATCAAAAACTAGGGATGTGCAAGGAGGGTCATGGCAAAATACCCCCCAGAGACAAAAAATTTTTTAAATACCCCCCCCCCTCCAGATGCGAAAAGTCAGG
>JAQIYC010000263.1:0-16063 GCA_034699545.1 Porobelba spinosa
TGAGCATTTTGATCACGTTTGAACAATAAAACTTTTTATATATGTAATTCATATATAATTTCACAAATAATTATTTTTTTCTAATTTTTGTTCTGAATTAACATTATTTATGAAAATATTAGATTTTTAAAGGCGTTAATAGTTTTCTTTATTCATTAAAAAATCGTTTTATTTCAACACTTTTAGACCAAAATGTGATAATTTGTCAAAAATTTCCAACACTTTGCAGACAAAACACAAATTTGTGTAAATTTTTAATTTAAATGATAATCAGTCAACAATTTTTATAATTATGTTATTTTAGCATCATATCAGCTAATATAATTTTACCATGAGCATTTAACGTTAAAAATCTATAAACATATAATTCACATATAATTTTATACAGAATTTTCATAAATATGTAGAAATTCTGTCGGAATTTAAGACAATTAACAGTTTTATTGTTTTTATAGCTTTTTTAACACTTTTCCGACAAAAATAGAGTAATTAGTTTTGAATTATAAAAGCATTAAAATTGTTTTAAAAAGTGTTAACTTCTTTTTTAAACTGACAATTATTTAGCATTCCTAATAAAATTATACGGTGTAATTTGTACCATAATAACTTTATTGCTTAAATCTTATGCATTTAAATCACGTTTGAAATATATATAAATACTATTTAAGTCTATAATTTGAATAGCATTTCGACAATTATTATAATGTGTTTCCGATTTACTCCAGAATTAGTACTATTTATGCAAATTTGTTATGAAATTTCGGTAATTAATACAATCATTAAAAAAGATTTAAAATTACAATCTATATCGCCTATAGTAAATGCTTTTATAGTGAATACCCGTTTATTGTAAACGAGTTGGCAGATAAAATGTTGTTACTGTCTATGATAATTTAATTGCTTATAGTAAATAATCCTTTACAGTAAACACAAATCATAAAATTAGAATAATTTAATATTTCCAGGATAGACTGTATAATTTACATTCTAGAAAATATTAATCATCTAAAAAAAATAATAATTAAAAAATATTATTATTTAAAACTAACTATAGATCGGTTTGAAGATGAAGCGCGAAAATTCGGCAAGCTACTTTCGACGCAATTTATATTCAACGGTTATATCTCCGTGGGCAATTTTTTCTTTCTGAGTGGGATGGTGGCCACGTACATATCAATACCGATAATGAGCAAGCCCAATCCGCCAACATTTTTCAAGTACATATCAATGCGTTGGTTTCGATTCGTGCCGCCACTGGTCGGCATAATATGCTTTCACCTGTTGTGGCCTCTATTGGGTTCGGGCCCCGTATTCAAGAAGTACGCTCAGGTGCTGACTGAGCCCTGCGGCCGCAACTGGTGGACTAATGTCTTATTTATCAATAATTGGCTTTTACTGCCGGATATGGTAAGCGAACTCTTCCTATCGATATGAACGTGAGAATAGGTTTTCGATTACTTTCTGTTTGCTTTTTGTACCTCTTTTTCCGGTTTTTAATTAACATTTATTTTATTTATTTTGATTAATGAATTGGGGTTTTGATCTTCAAATGACTCATTCAAATCTCTCTCTCTCTCTCTCTCTCTCTCTCTCTCTCTCTCTCTCTCTCTCTCTCTCTCTCTCTCCTCTGGAAAGTTAGATAACTATTAAGTTTTTCAATCGATTTGTCATTTTTTTTTGTTATGACAAATTATATTTGGCTTTGATTTTTAATATTTTTAAAAATATGAATTTATAGTTTTGAAAATGTTTTTTAAATTAAATTATCTGTCTCACAATTTATATTTACTTGTAGTTATTGAAAAACTTGTATAAATATCAAACAACTTATTAATGATATACAGATAAATCTGTATAATTTCACACTTTTGGGACCGGGATATTGGCTATGTGAAATTATAAAAAGTGAAATTACACAAATTAAAATAAAATTATTTAATAAATTCTTCCTATATTTTTATACAATTTTAATTTATTATACACTATATTAATTAATATTTGTAAAATTATAAGCCAAACCTGAATATTATTTGTATTATTAATAAGTTAGTATATTTTAGTTCATATTTTAATATATTTTGCAAACAAATTTCAATATTGTTTTCATTTGTGAAATTATGCAGAGACAAATGTATTAAAAACATTGATTTTGTTCTCAAATATTTGTGTGAAAGTGAAAATATACAAATGTGAAATTAAGCCTATACTTTAACATAGGTCCCAAATTGAGTCAAGCAATTTGTGTGAAATTAGACAAATTGTAAAATTATGGAATGTGAATTTATAAAGATTTATCTGTATTCATATTTTTGTATAAATGAAAGTTTAAAACGCATATTGTAATCACAGTCGAGTCATAACTAATACTTAAACACAACTCATATGTAAAGACATTAACCATTAGGTCGTATACGAAGTGTTAACTTAAATGTATTTCAATATTCAATTCATTCGAATTTAGTGTTTAACGAAATAAGATTTTGGTGTTTAATGAAAGAAGTCTTCCTTTGGGTTTTGAAGTGTTCAGAACAAATTGTAATCATTTATTCATTCATTATTCAATTCATTAAACATTTTATTTTATTTTATTAAATCATTGAAGTTTTTATTTATTTAACTGAATTATAAGTAATTAAGAGTTAAGTGATCTGGCTCATAATTCGAATTGAGCTTATAACTAAAAGTAAGTTACGGGATAAGCCCTTTATTTATTTCAAGTAAGTGCACCAGTCCCCGGGCACCGGGAGGACAGATAGTAAAGTGTAAGTGTAGTGACGTCATCGGCGCGTCACCCGAAACCGAACCGAGACTTCAGACCCGAACGGAGACTCACGACATGAGTGTGTGGACTCGTGGAGGACATCGAGAACTCATATTCACAACCCAGCATAAACCACCGAAACCGCACTTCACAAAGGTATACCATTAGGATTAATGTATTATATTTAATCATTGATAAGTAAATAATTAGTTTATTGTAATAAATTGGAACTTATTTTAAACAATTTATTAAAAATTTTTGTGTTTTGAGTGAAAATAATAACGGTGAAAGATTTTTTCTAAATTAAAAACTTTGTTATCTGATAATAGTTATAGATTTTCTGAGAATAACTTTTAAAAATATTTATTTGTATTTTTCAATAATATTTTAACTTAATTCATGTTTTGTATAATTTAATTTGTAAAAATAAATGATTTTCTACTCCTTAATTAAGATTCCTTAATGTGTTGAAATTTATAATTTTGCCATGCATAGTATTTTTTTCTACGTTTGCCCTACGTTAGATATTACTGAACTCATCAATGCAAATATAGATTTTCTTGTATTAAATACCTTGTTCTTAATTCATAAACAGATAAAACAATTTTGCAATTAATTAGAGCTGAGATTTGACTTTTGCATTAATAAAAACGATACCCTCAAACTGGTCAAAATTTATCTTGCTAGCATGCAAGCCGCCAAATGCATTTAGTATGCAGGTTGTACACCCTATTTCTGAAATTTAATAAAACTTAAATTATATATAATTTATTGCAAACAGATTTTACATCTAATTTATTTATAAAATATTATTTATAGAAAAAAGTTTTTATTTAATTAACATTATTGTTCGAAATTTAAAAATAATTATATTAGTAATTTTTAAATTTTGTGTTCTTTTACTATTTTTGAAAAAAAATTATTACAAACACCAAAATTAACTATAATATTTTTCGACTAATTATTTGTCTAGCAATTATTAAATCTATTTTGATTAGTGTTAAGTTTTATAAAATTTTATATCATAGAATTGTAATCAGTTTTAAAAAGGTAGTTTATTAGCTTTAAGTTTTGCTACCATTTCAGAAAATGTTAATCTTAGACAACATAACCACTATTCTAGTTCTGTTTTTAAATTATTTCAAAGCATTTAAACTCAAATTTTGTATTAATTTTTAATCAAAAATGTCGAAGGGGGGATAAGCCCGTCATCCCCCTCCAGGATTGAAAAATTGGCCTTTATCCTCCCCAGAATTTTGAGGCGCTGAGAAGACCCCCTCTTTAAATTTTGCCGGCCGCCGAAGGCGGCGGGCAAATTTTTAGGCTTTTTTGCTAAATTTAACTAAATTTAGATTAAATTTTTGTTAAATCAAGTCTATTAATAGTTAATTTAGTTTAAATCCGGTTTAAATCCGGTTTAAATTCAGTATAAATCCAGTTAAACTCAGTGAAAAAATAGGGCAATTTTCAACTTTTTTTGGCCATACCCCTGCACATACCCCCCCCCCCCCAAGAATTTTGAGCAAAATTTTGAAAGTCATACCCCCCTATATCCCCCCAGGATTGGGGATTGGTCGACCTTCGACATCCTTGTTTTTAATTTATTAAAATATTTATTTCATTTCGTATTTTAGAGCTGATTATATAAAATTTAAAAGATATTATTTAAATATAATAAACTTATTTTTTTATTTTAATTAATTTTTATTTTTAGTTAAACGTTAACTTAACGGTGACTTAACATTATGCGTGGGCTTAACATTACACATAGACTTAACATTACTCATATAAATAAATTGAGTTTGGGGTTGAATTTATATACAAAAAGGTATTAAAAACATTGTATAAAATGTATATTAATTCAGAAATAAGGTAGATGCATTTTGCCAAAAAAGAATTTATATGCATTTGTAGGGATGTGCAAGGGGGGTTATGGCAAAATACCCCCAGACGAAATTTTTTCAAAATACCCCCCCCCCCCCAGAGGCGAAAAGTCAGGTACCCCACCATAAAAAATTTTTAGGGGTTTTTCCGAAAAATAGTGTATTTTTTGGGGATTTTTCCGAAAAATTAACGTAATTTTGGGGGTTTCTTTAAAATGACGTAATTTATGGCTAAATTGGGGCTAAATCCAGTTAAATTAATTAAATTTTGTGTAAATTCAGTTAAATTTAACCTCAATTTAGGGGCAAAATAGGCGCGTTTTAGGCTAAATAACGACATTTTGGAAAACCTTTACCCTAGACCCTCCCAAGCAAAAATCTAAAAAAGTCGGCCATTATCCTATCCCTGGACCCCCCCCCCCCTCCCCTGACCTGACGGACTTTGCACATCCCTAATGCATTTGGCCAAAAATATTTGCAGTAACGTCATTTATACAGTATAATTGACCTAATACAAGATAATGTAAAATATATAATTTATTATTTTTAATATATACAGTAAAGTGGTTGTATAATATACAATGTTTTTGCAGAATTATAAGATTGATATTTGAGTTTTGATATAAAAAGAATATTCGTTAACTAAGTATGAGTACGTATAAGCATGAAAATATGTATAAGGTTTTCAATTTTTAGTTAAATTAATTGAATTTAAATAATCACTCTTACATTTTATCGCTAAAATTTTACAAATATTCATTGAAAACACAAATAAATAAACTAAACATTTAAATAACTAAATGAAAATGCAAACATAAAACCTGTTGCGATTAGTCTCATTACATGAGTCATTAGAATTTGATAAACTCTTATTAGTTAATCTACAAATGAGAAATCAGTTTCAAAATTTAATCAAACATTCTATAAATTATATTTCAATGTAAAACTAAGTTTTTGGCCCAGTGCACTTATACAAAATGCATGAAAATTTGTGGCGAAATTGATGTTGGTCAGCTATGTGGTTGTCCGGTTGGAGGGAAGAGAATAAAAACCTCTCAATTACATTATTCCTCATTTCTTTCGATTCAACCAAATTATAGAATTATTTAATCTGGAACTTAAATAAAGCACCTGGTTCAGGAAAGCCTTAGGGACTGGATTAAAATCAAGTTCCTATTTGCAGGAAAACAATTTATTTCATTGGAAATACTGCAACAGTTTTAGCTTAAAATGTTTTCGAAGACAACTCTTTTCGATTACAAAACCTCGTCATTCGGTAAATGATTTTAAAATTAATTAGAAATAAATTTTCAAAACTTATAACTAATTCCAAATCAATTAGAGAGTCGTCAAACTCAGTCACTAGTAATGCAAGTAATGCCTGAACTTCTGGGTGCAGTCGCTTCGGGAAAACTGATGCCATTCCTAATGCCGACACTAATTAAATTAGTAATACTTCCGCTTTTGAATATATTGAACACCATTTCAAAGGCATTTATGTTAATTGGATTAATCGCGTATTTAATAACATTTAGTTTGCCTTTAATTTTGACGCATTTCGGTATTTATTTCACAAATATTATATAAACTTTTTTAAAATAAAAATTGTCTCAAATAGGTTTCATACCATTTATTGGACGAGACTTTAAATTAATCGATAAATTTTCATTTGATTTATTTAATTTTAATTGAATTTATTTGAATTAATGAAAATTATTTAATGAAATTAATTTAATTATACAAATCTTGAGCCAAACGACTCATTCGATTATTTGTCTTCCGCTTCCTCTTCATTGTCATCGCTATCGCTCTCATTGTCTTCAGATTTATTGTCAGATTTGTCTTAATTTATATAAAATTTAAATTATTTGTATTTTTCATAAATTAAAACAAAATCCAAAAATAAAAACAATATTTGACTCAAACCTGTTTTCAACTTCTTCTTCGATTTGAGCCTTTCTTTCCGTTTCATTCGTTTCGCTCTATTTTTGGCCGTCTTTTGGTCCGAAATTCGTTTGTTTTCTTCAATTCTTCGGTTAAAGTCTTCGTCCAATTGTTCCTAAATATTAGCAAAAATAATAATTGAGTCAAAGGTCGGCACAAAACTAAGACAAGAGAGCAATGAAGACCTGTTTGGCCAGAGTCTCAATATGTCTCAATCGCGCGAACTCTTTGCGGCGAAGATGTCTATAGACGTGGAACTCTCCACTGCCGGCGCCGGCACTCGAGCCTACAATACCGTCGAATCAAATGGCAATCAAATGAGAAAATGTTCGAAAACCCCAATTCAAGGGATAATAACCCATAATATTGCGGACAAAGTCTGGCGGTTCCGCAAACTTCTTCTTCTCTTCGCGTTTCGTTGGGATTTCAATCGGTTTGTCCTTTAAGTGAATTACAAATTAATATTCAATTCAATCAATCAGTCAATCGATTAAATAATTACAATATTTTTCATCAGTTTTTCTAATCTTATTTTCTGGACATCATATGCTGTGAAACTTCGCGACATCTTATTGTCCTTTAATTATTCAATTGTTGTTTTCATAAATTAAAAGACTTTAATAAACAAATTCAAATATTTGACAATATTTTACAATCGATTCATTCAAATCAATTCAATTGATGTAAACAAAACGTAAATAAAAACTGATTAGTGTTTGAAAGCGTCAATGAATGCCAATCGAGTCAATGGTTTCTCTGTTTAATGTATTCCTAATTCAAACACTTTTTCATTTGTAAACAAAAATCGCAAATACTATCAATTGATATGATTTTAAGAGTTAATTAGATTTGGATTAACAGAAAAGATGTCTAAACGAAAGGTCCAGTTCTCTGAAGACGTAGATATCGCGCAAATATCCGACGAAACTGAAGACAATGAAGAGATCCAAGAGTTGGAATCAGAGGTAAAGTTCGGCAAAAAATTTAAACATTCGTTGGACAGCGACGAAGAAGACGATGAAGTGATACACAAGAACTACAATGTCTTGGATTCGGATCAGATCACTGGTCAGGAAGAGGCGACCATCGAAGCCGACGGCGACGTTCGGATCACTCCTTTCAATATGAAGGAAGAGCTCGAAAGCGGACACTTCGACAAAGAGGGGAACTATATATTCAACAAAACCGAAGAGATTGGCGACAATTGGTTGGATCACATCGATTGGGTTCGGATCAAAGCCAACACCGATTCGGACAAAGCGGACGACACGCGCGAGAAGAGCGACCAAAGCGACGACGAATCGGATCCGAACGCAAACATAGATTTGAATGATATCTTCAAACAAATGATTGAATTAATGGAACCGAAAGAAAGCGTTCAAAAGGCGATCCAAAGACTCGGAAAGAGTTGCGGAAAGTCTAAGAGTTCTGATCGTTGGAAGAAAGACAAAGAGAAAGACATTTCTGATCAACAAATGGCAGCAAAAGAAAAGTTAATGAAATTGAGTTCTTTGGCCGATCGGGTGCTCCAGACGGGGGATATGGATGTCTACGAACGCACTTATGAACAGTTGGTCTTCAAAGTGAAGAACTCAGACATCGATTCAGTCGAAAGCGATATGTTTTCCGATAATTTCGATTTGAAATCGACTAAAAAGTCGAATTCGAGTGAAAACCTCGAATCGAATAATGAGGTGAAATGGGAGTTCAAATGGGAGGACAAGGAGTCGGCGCCGGTGTTCGGGCCGCACACCAGCCATCAAATGCTCAATTGGGTAAATGAGGGCTACTTTGAAAACGGGGTTTACGTCCGACAGATCGGCAAAACTGACTCTCAGTTCTATAGTTCCAAACGAATTGATTTCGATTTATACACTTAAACCACATTCAGACGACTTCCCATTCCATCAATTCATTTCATTCGTTAAATCTGTTTATATTTTATTTGATTTTTCACTAATTTTTCTTTATTTTCTCACAAATAAAGTTAAACTTAATCTCAAATTAATTACTTTATTGTAATCGTCGGGAAGTGGTTCTGCACTAAAGGGCCGGAAGGCATGACTCGAAATAAATAAAACAATTATTGTTTGATAACTGAAGTAAAGATTTACTTAAAGTCTTGGACTAATTGAAAGACATTTTGAGCTAATTTTGATTCAAAGGATTCGAATTTAATTAATGATTACATAGTTTTGAATAATGAAAATACAAATGCATTTAATATTTAAGTTAAAACCGATGCAACAAAAGCACTACAAATATGTCATTATTTCGATAAACAAAACATTTATTAATTGAAAAATTGGTTCAAAAGAATTAAAATTATGTGAAAATATGTGAAAAAGTTTTGATTGAATTTACATAAAAAGAGTTGAGATATAGTCGCGAATCACCTAAAACTGAAACCCAGACTCAGGTATCTTAGAGTTGGGGTCGAACTCAAAACTGGTTGGATTGGGCTCTTCCTCGTTGTCGTCGGAGAAGAACTGGTCGATCAGTTCATACGCGAGTTTATAGATCTCCTCATTCTCGTGCTGTTGGAGAGTCTCGATTAGGTCGAGTCCTCCGCACTTCTCGATCTCCGTAGCGATGGCCGAGTATTGCGTTCCCGACATCTTCAGAATGTTCATCAGTCCGTCGAGCACTACCTGCACGACCTGCACGTCTTTGACGCTCAGGAGCGCACAGAGCGGTTCGATGACCCCCTCCTCCACGAGGAACGCGATCTGCTGTTTGTTGCCGGAAATGGTCATATTGCTGACCGCCCAGGCAGCCTCTCTCTGCGTCAGGAACTCGCTCTTCGAGAGGTGATGGATGATCATTGGGATGAGTCCCGCGTCGATCACTGCCTGCACCTGCTGTTGGTTGCCGGCAGTGATGTTGGAGAGGAACCAAACGGCCTCTTTGTTGATCTTCTCCTTCTGGTGCGTCAGCAGTGAAGGGAAATGCGATAATGCGTTGGAATTGAGCACCACTTGGGTCTGTTCGTCAGTTCCCGTCACTATATTGCCGACAGCCCTCAGCGCAGCCGTTTGGACCTTCACTTCGCGGTGACTCAGGAGTGGAACTAAATTGGCGACAATAGTGCTGTCGATCACTAACTGGATTTGATCGTTGCCGCCGTCGGTCAGGTAGGAGACGGCCCACACCGTGTCGACCAGTATCGTCACATCGGTGTGGTTTATAAGGTATGCCAGCGCTGGCATCAGTCGTTTGATTGTGTCGACGGGCGGCGGCGGGTCTTTGTTGCGGCACAGGTTCACAATGACCCAGGTCACGTTGCGCAGGAACGAGAGCGACATGTCTGGCTTTATCAGCTCCAGGAGCGGCTCTACCACTCCCAACGCAATCACATAATCCCGCAGTTGGGGTCCGTCGCCGATGATGTTCCCCAACGCCCAGACGGCCTGTTCGCACACGTTCTCATTGGGGGAGTGAAGCAGTTCCAGGAATATCGGGACAGCGCCGGCGTCTACGACTGCCCGCGTCTGTTGGGAAGTGCCGGAAGCGATGTTAGTCAAAGCCCACGCGCTCTCGAACTGAAGGCCTGCCGACGAGTGCTGTTGGAGACAACTGACCAAAATTGGAAGAATTCCCGAAACAATGAGTTCATCGATTGGCGGGTTTTTATCACTTGAGAGCAGTTTTCGCGCGGCTTTCACTGCATTCAACTGTTCCTCTATGTTCTCACTCGAGGCCGAGACCACAATCGACTGCAGAGTCTTGTAGTCATTGGCGCCGTCGGCCTCGGCATAGGTGTCGCACTCGAGCGGTACGTTCCGGCGCTTAAGTAAAGTCTCGTCTCTTTTGTTTTTCCGCAATTCGACACTCATTTCATTCCTTCTTCGCCTCATCTCTTCCAAGTCTTTGCCTTTGTTTTTGAAATTAGTCGAACGAAGCCTATTGTTGGTCGCGTCCATCGCTACGGCTTTCGGTCACTTCGGCACTACTTCGACACCACTTCGACACCACTTCTGCACTCAATTAACCGATTCTTAACACTTCGGCAAATGCTGTCAACGATTCAAAACCATTTCATTGAGACATTCATTCAATTATTTGTTAATACTTTACCTAAACTGCGATTAAACGCCTTTTGAGTCAAAACTTTAAATTAATTTAAACTAAATTCAGTCGAACTATGATTTGATTGCAAACTGTTTTCAAAAATATATATCAATTTAATTCAATTGGATTTTAAAATATGTTTCGATTGTGTGATAATAGGTTTAATTTAAATATAACTCAATTTCCGGTAAAATCACAATTAAATCAAAAATAAATAAAAATAATTAATATAATAAACGCAATAACGAGACGACAATTAACTGAAGCATTAGTTTGAGTCAACTTTATGTGTAGTTAACGGCCATCACATCCACAATCATGTGCTTTGTTTCCATCAATCCATTCATAAATTACATGCATTTTATTCATTTCAAACGCAATAACTTATTGATTATTTAAATCATTTTTTATCAAACATTGGATTCAATTAAAATATAACGAAGAGATGGAAAGATCGGATTTAATGTATGATTACCGACACTACTCCATACAAATGCTATGTTTAGTATAAAAGTTACGAAAATAACTTTAATCATATGAACAGAATTCCAATCATTGTCTGCAGTATTAATAACTTTTTTATCAGAGTTGAAGTGATAAGTTTTGCTGGGTATGATAGGTTCAGATTTGTTACCTTCTAATTTTTAAATTAACTCTCAAAACGTTGTCTAAATCTAGTTTGGAATTATGTTCAAAGACTATATTTCATATTATAGAATTTGAACCTTTCAGACAATTTTTACTACTACTGCTTCACCTCTTTTACCAACCTACTTTTATACACTTCTAGATATTTTTCGAAAATTGTGCTTTTATGACAATTTGGATTATTTGATTAACTCGCTTAGATACAGTATTAAACAATACAATTCAATAAATAACAAAATTCATTTATTCAAATTTAATCTTTTAAAGTTACACCGTCAAATAAATTATTTAATTATTAAATATTAAATTTAAAATAATTTATTTTGTTTGTTTGTTTTTGCTTAGCAAAATTAGTAATAGTTTTTCAAATTCAATAGTAAAAATTAAAATTAAATATTGACATCAACAAGCAACAAAGCAGTAATCCAGGTCAGAGTAGATAAAATTTTAAAAATTATTGCTTTAAGAAGAAATTTAGGAAATATTTTTTAGATTTGTAATTTAGAATAAATTTCAAATCGAATTGTTTTATATTCTAACATTTAGTTTTTAAAATTAAGATTGTTATCATCGGGAACAATAATTAATTCTACAATTTTTAACTTAAATAATTAGGGATGTGCAAGGAAATCCGGACAAAATACCCCCCAGAGCTGAAATTTTTTAATATACCACATTTCCCTCTATTATATCCTTACAAAAATTTGAATAATACTAAAATCTAAAATTTAAATAGCTAAAAAATAAAATAAATAATAAGACATAGAAATATAATTGTATTAAATCAGTATTAAAGATCATTTATAAAAATAATAATTTAAACTTTATTGTATCAAATAATATATTAACGTTATAAAATGTAAAATCTAAACGTTCCGGAATATAAAATAGAGAAAAAGTATTTGTCAAACATTAAACCATTCGATAAACTATTGAATAAAGTTTTATCATTCGATTTTATATCGAATATGTGACTTAAAAGAGTAATAATTACTTTTTAAAATAAACAATTTAATTTATCAAGCTCAAGGTTATAGCTTATAAGCAGAGATGTCGACGGGTCATCAATCCTGAAGGGAGGGAATGTGAAAAGGAATAATTGAAATTTTTGGCAAAAAATCTATGGGGATATATGAGGGGGTATAACCAAAAAAGATCAAAATTGCCTGATTTCTACACTGTTTAAACTGGATTTACATTAAATTAAGACAAATTAACTAAATTTACACTAAATTTAAATCAAATTAAACTAAAATAACTAAATTTAAACCAGATTTAGTCACAATTTAAGCTAAGTTTAGTTAAATTTTGTAAAAACGTCAAAAAAATTTTAGGCGGGGTCACTTTCTCTTCTCAAAATCCTGGGGGAAATAGAGGCCAACTTTTCAATCCTGGAGGTAAGGGTGACGATTATCCACCACAAATCCGCCATTTTGTTTTTGAACTAACCACTACCATCGGCAGCTCTGCTTATAAGTTACATTGCTGTGATTTCAAAGTTGAGAGAAGAATAGACAAAAATTCCTCCGGACTTATAAATTTGCATTCATTTCTTCTAAAAATTTGGAAGCAAGAAATACCCTAAAATTTCAACAGGTTGAGAATTTTTTTCATTTTTAAACAAAAACTGGATATTTTAACTAAATTTTGATTTAATTAATTCATATTTAGTTAATTGATTTTTAATCGTAATAAATAGTCAATTTGAACTTTTTTAATTTTACTCGTTTTAATTTCCTATTATTTGACCAATTCTCTAAACTCATGACCCTTCCCCCCTCCTGGGTTGGGGAGGGGGGGGGGGGGGTTGGCCGAGATTCACATACATCTCTGCTATTAACACAAAAATATATTATAGAATAAAACGGAAAAAGACATAAAATTAATAACAATATAATTAGATATTAAATAACAAACACTAAAACTAAAGCCAATTAGCGATTAATGACCGAAATTCTCAATCGATTACTCTTTTTGTGTTTGCATTGATCGAAAGGAATCAAATCAATGCTAAACACCTTATTCGGGCCGACTTTGCACTTGACATTCGCGATCTGGTCTTTGAACTTCTGCCTATCCCTAACCATCCAATAGGACTTGCAGTCACAGGCGAGTGGATTATCGCCGAGTCTTATGGTATTTCTTTTGTCGATTTGGAGAAACGGAGCGAAAATTTTTTCGTCCAAATAGTTCAACTGATGGTTCCAATACAGCTCCAGATGTATGGGTCGTTTCGAGTTGAGGAAGACTCCCCTCTCGAAGCTGGTGTTGTTGAGCCGATTGTTCCCCAAATAGACATACAATGTCTGATTCGAGCGCTTCTCGAAGTCGAAAGCGTTGGCCGGAATGTAGTCAATGCGTTGATGCGATAAATATAAATGTCTTAAACTATTCAAATAATAAAAGGCATAATTGCCGATAGTCTGGATGTGACCGCTATTAGTGCCGAATCGGTTGAAGTTGAGGTCAATGAGGTGTCGGTTAAAATCGGGAATTTTGCCGAAACCGACGGATGGAATGGCTTTCAATTTGTTGCGGTTGAGCCAAATCCGTTTGGCCTTTACTAACGAACTCAAAGCGTCGAACAGTTCGTTCACATATCTCTGGTCTCCGATCTGTGATTCGCCGATTACTACAAAGTCTTCGACTGTTTCCACGTTTTTGCCGAAAGCTTTCGCCGAAATCTTACTCAAACTTAACGCGTCTTTAATCGTAATCTTTTTGAACGTAATGTTCGACAAAAAGTTGTCTTCGAGTTGAGTGACGGCCGTATTGTTGACGACTAGTTCGTCGAAAGTCGTGTTCAACCCTTTCGGCAAAGTTTTGCTAAACCTTTCAAAAATCGTTTTGATATCATAGCTGTCGTCGCCTTCGCAGACAATAACCCTATTGTCAGTGCATTTGCACGGCTTTAGGGTCTCATCCGAAGGGCATTCGGCGCTCAAAACGTGTTGTTTTGATGAAAGCAAAACACTTAACACTATTAGCAATAGTATTAGTGAGGGTTGACCTGAAAAATAAGATTAATATATATTAATAATAAAAGTATTTAATTGTCGACTTTGTATAGCGAGAAGACCGAAATACATGCCTTCAATCCGACCTTTAGACCACCGGTTGCTTTAGTAAAGCCCTCCTCAGAGTCACTGTATTTCGGTCTTCTTATGGTTAGCAAACAAAGTCAATAACGGATTCCCAAACATTATTAATTGTTCTGGGCAATTTTCTATAAGATTGTTGTTTGGTGTCAACTCTCAAACATAATGTTATGAATATCGTAGACAAACATATCTTAATTGTAATAATCAGTTGTCAACTGTAAATCAATTCATAAGTTTAAATACAAACTAATTGTTAATATTGTGTACAAAATAACTTTTGCAATGCAATCAATTAAAAATAAGAAATGTTTTAAATTAATTAAATCCAATATTTTTTTCAAGTTATCTTAATCAGAAACATAACTAACAAAACAATTAGACAAAACTGTATTTGATTAGAGAATTATGCATAGAATCTGAGCCATTGTTGAAAGTTTCTTAAGAATCTTAACCCAAGAATACCGAAGCTTTGACTTTAAGAAATACAAACACTTTTATCGGTTTAATAAAACGATTGAAACACAACTCACTCTTTGTCTCATTTGTCTGATTTGATTGCATTTTTGACAATTTTTATTAAAACCAAAAAATTAATTATTATTTAAAAATTGAATTCATAAGCCTGTGATCGGCAACACACCGACCGGACAAATCCGATAAATTAAAACGTAGTAAAACTTTGTGTAACTTTTAAATACATATCAAAATTTAATGATTGGAAAGAGATTTTTAAATAAAATTTTTTCATTTCACCTTCGATTTTACGATCAAATCGAGGTCATGTCTAACAAGTATCACAAAACAAGACATTAATGTATATCCCATTACACTTACGGTTAGTTGTATTGTGCATATTATGTGCAAAAACTCATTAAAATATAAGTTAAGATGATATCAATCTCTCACTTGTTTTACTTCCAACTTCTCATTACATCATTTCGTTTATTAGTTTTTGTACTTTTTCGTAAAACTTGTTTCACTCGAAACTTGGGTTTAATATAAAGTTTTTAACTTAATTTTTTAAGACATTGAACTTTTTATTTTTATTATTTGCATAAATGTTTTTTATATATATAATATTTAACGACTTTATTTGTTAAGTTTTTAAACAAATTTTATTTTTGTCACATTTTATCTGAACAAAACTTTTTTTTTTGAGTAATTAATTTAATGAGCTTGATCATCTACAAGATTTATGATTTTATTCAGGTTTTAATTTTGTGATTTAGTTCTAATTTCTTATCTGATATTCTAATTAATTATATTTTGTATTTTCAAAAAATTATTATCTCTTTAGTCAAACAACTTCTGAGTAAAAACATAAATTTTTTGGTTAAAATATTCTTTAAATTATCATTGTTGATTTTAAGCATTACTAGCATTCTCCTTTTTGTAAAATTTATAATTTACTCTATAAAATTACATGCAATTTTACAAATTTACATAACTTTTATTTTAGCTTATAAATTGGTATAAAATAAAATATCATTCTTTTAAATAAAATGCTGTAAAATAATAGAAATAAGTAGTACTTTCTAAAAACATTTATAAAAATATGTAAAATTCGATTATATTTTATATTTAAACTTATAATAATTTGCTATATTAAAATACAATCATAGACAATATTGTGGGATATTGTATATACTGTATTT
>JAQIYC010000264.1:0-16057 GCA_034699545.1 Porobelba spinosa
ACTCCAAACTCCTCATCCAAATAGGTTTTTAGTGTATCTCCGAAGTGAGTGAACAGTATGTTTGCACAACATTATTAACATAAAAGTATTTATAACTATTTTTTCTCGAAAAAGTAGTTTATTTTAAAAATCCAAACGTAAATTCAAACCTAATATTTAAAAATACTCTTTCACTGCGAAACTCGTAGTCGTTGTGTCGACTCTATTGAGCGAATAGTCGGCAAAAAACGGGGAACCGAAGAGTCGGGAGAATTGAGAACTGGAACAAAAAAATTTGGATTTATCTCAAAAAAGAGTTCTTAATCTTATGAAATGCTATTAGAAAAATGAAATGCATTTAATAATTTTGTTTCTCTTTTTTCTTCTCATCTTTTGATAAATTGTATCGAAGTTTGTATTTCGCCATAAATTTTGCGAAACATACGAAAACATATTATAAGAATTAATTAATTCGTGTATTTCTGTATTTCTTTTTATGATAGCGTTTATTGAAAATACTATTATTAGTCGTATATTGAGTACAAATCCCACACAACGTAACGCGAATTGCAGTTTCACGAACACACAATCGATTAGGTTTTATCACTTCGACTAAACCTTTCTCGTATTTATTGAATTTTCTCGAGAATCGCATTCTTTTCTCGATTATTCCGATGAAAAACTGATGAGTTTTTCGTTAATGCTTAGGCTTTTGTGTGCTCTTCCATCTCTGCCCGTAGTTTAACCGAAACTTTTTCGCTTTAAAACATCAAAACTCTATTCACTTCCAAGTCATGCAGTCATGACTTCGCGTACGAAATGTCTGTTTTTAAAGCAAAGGTTAAAAGTTGGTGTCGACTGACAGACAGTTCGATACAATCTAATAGAGATCCAAATCGGATACGAAATTCCGTATCTAATCTGAGAATTTCCTAAATTAAGAATTTTCGAGTCTATACACAATTCTATTTATAAAGTCTTACGCAATTGAATCTGTGTTTAATGGAATTGCCATTTTATCTACGCTACAGCGTATCGATAAAATTGAACGTTGCTCCTATTAAACTGTTCTGGATGAACGGATGTCTAATGTTTTTTGTTTACTTACGTATGAAAAACAAAGACATTAAATAATTTATTTTGTTTGTTAGGATTGTTAGGATTGTTAGGATTGTTTGATACAGTTTTTAGTCGCGATTGCATTTATATTGAGTTACGATTTACGTAACCTTTGAATTGCATTCTTGTTATGACTTCCCATTATATCCGTTGGAAATGGCGTATGACTTGGAGATGAAATTTTGAAATATATCCTAATTTTTTCAACGCTTTTCGAATTAAAGTCGACTATTAATTAATTTTTCTAAACTTATGCCTCGAATCTAATTTTGAAATTCTTATAAATATTTATGTTTTAGAAATTTTTGTTCAAATTTGCTGTATTTTTTGGTAAAATACAAATTTCTTATCTTGTTATCAAATATGAATTATGCAATTCGTAGTTTACATTCCATTTGAAAATGCTTTTGTGAATATGACCCAGGGTTGTTTTGAGAATTGCCAATATCAAGATTTAATTGAATAAATTTGTACTGAAAGTGCAAGATAAATATTTTTTTTCGAATATATTCCATCCGAGTCAACTCTGGATGTCTAGCTCTAGCTATACAAACTTATTTCGCACCGGTATGTAAATAATGCGCTGACTTATGCATAATAACTATATCTGACTCTCATCTCGAGTTTGACGACATTCACTGCAACATTGAATAACTCGCTATTCGATAAAATAAACACAAAAATCCCAATTCATTAGAACTATAAAACAATTTTAAAACTCTCGAAATGAGGAAATATTTTCCAAATGTGTCGGAAAAATGTTCGCTTAAAATCTCATTTAATCTCTCATTCATTTCGAGTTTGAGTTCAAAAAATAAAATTATTTTATAAAACAAATTAATTGATTACTTGCGAGTCGAGTCGAGTCTTCATTATTAGAAGTTTCAACTTTTCATCTAATCTGACGATTCATTTAAGCGCAAAAATTTAGTTTAAAAAGAAAAATAGATTTCTTAGAAATGGTTTTATATAAAAAAAACTTGAATTTGATATAAAATCGTATTGTTTGTCGTGAGCGCCCGGTTTTGACTTCTCACCCCTTCAGGTCATTATTAATTTGTTGGTTTTGAAGCGAATTGATTACTCCATTAGCTGTTGTTCGCCTTTGGCTCAAACGTCGTAATTGCGAGTTATGTTTGTGAGGCCTATGAGTCCTATGAGCGCTCGTGGCTTCGCCTAATTTATTAAACATTAGGAAAACTACTTAAACTCAATATCGGGTTTTTGATATACAGCCGCATATGTTTCGGAATAATTGAATAGAAGACCAAAAGTGTTTCATTAAATTGAGAATTACGTTCAGTTCGAGACAGACAGCTCTGAGCTCTCGTAAGTGATCCTCAATTGCGAATCCAATTTATTCTTTGAACGCAAAACTCTACTAAAATAACTTAATTCAATTCAATTGTCATTTTTGCCAAATATCAAGTTCACGCCAGTTCTTACCAGTTTAGTTTTTTCTTCTTTAATACATAGTATTTTGTTTCAATTATATACTATTTTTTGGTTCATATAAATGTAAATTTTGTTCTATTGATTAGCGTTGGCAAGCGAACAATTCCTACGCATAATTTAATTTGATTAGATTCATGATGCCACATTAACTGTTTATATTATTGCTCTGCTCTGTTTATAAACTCATACATAATTAAATTGTAAAAATAGAAATATTTTTCAATCTAGATTATTAACATGATTTTTAGTTTAAATTTTTAATGATCAAATTTAAAATTCTATTTTAATAAGTTTTCAAATTTTCTATTTTAGACTATTTTTAGAATTAGTGAAACAATATTTTATGTTATGTAATATTTATATAAGTTATATAATATATATAAGTTATACAAATAATATCGAGTAAAAATAATGTTAACTTAGCAACCTTATTTATTCTTTGCTGACCATTGGGTGTAATATCATTGAACATCTTGTTTGGCGATTATCTTTAATGAATAACAGATATATTTAGTGTATATTCGAATGTCTTGTATGTCTTGATTCCAGATTTTATCGATTCCTTAGGTTTTTCGATGAGTTTAGCATTGCTTTAGGTTTAGGTTTTGAATGAAACGAATCGCTTCATTAATCTTTAAATCTGTGACTCAAACCAATACTTTTAGTATCCCTTCGCTTGTCTCGCAATCGAGTTATGCCTAATCTGATTGTTTAAAAGTTTGCACAGATTGACACAAAACGCATAATAAATTGGGTATAATATCTAAATTGTTTAATCAAAAGCACTCGTCTCTCATGAGCCGCACAAACAACGAGCGAATGCAGAGACAGAGACGACTAATTCAATTGTTAAGGAATTGTTTTACTGCATAAATACATTTTTAATTAGTATAAGCGCTTTGACTTAATTAATTCAAAAAGTCTTTATCTGAAAGCCTGTGACTGTTTTGATATATTTGTTTTACTTTATCTTTGCGTTGAATGCCTGCTATTATTAGAATAGATATAAATTGAATATATTTTGATTTGAATTTATAGAATGTTTAGTCGAATAGATTCAGTATTTGTTTGAATGCAAACTAATTGTGTGTTTGATTTGATTCTTCAGTAAAGAATTGAATAAATTCTTTCCGCACTATATCTCTTCCCCAATCGCTCTAGTCTTGCATTGATTCCTCAATTCCTTTATTGTATGCCTTCGCCCACTCATCCAGATTTTGATTATGTTTTTTCCGATTCTAACCATCGCTTCTTCTAAATGGCATTTATGTTGAAAACTGAATAATAAAATCCGATAGCAATACAGGCAATACATTGGACTTAGAATCCACTTCTGCTCAAAAAGTAAACTCTTGACTGAGCTCTCTGTGCTCTCTATGCTTTCTATGCTCTATGTGCTCCACTTTCAGGGGTTTATTCTCTAGTTTTTTCGTTCCGATTCTATTCTTCTATTTTTCTTCAGCTCTAATATAACGTTAATAATGTGTGGGAAGAGAGGGCTCACAGCGATAGCGATGTTTCCAAAGGCATTCAATCTTCGTATTCGAAGCACAAGTACTGAACACCAGTTGAGTTTATCCGTGCACTCACTCACACGTTCTCTATTTTAGAGTATATAATGCAAACAATATTCCATTAATATTCCATTACCTGTACTCTTCTCTTCTCTACACTTCGCTACCGCACTGTACGGCACTGTACGGCACAAATCAACGACTATTTCACTCAAAATCTAATGAGATTCACAAAACTTATAATTTGATGAAAATATGATTATATAGTGCTCTACAGTTCGCTCGAAAATATTCATTCAATATATTCTCAACGATAATAAGTTTTAATAAGTTTTGAGTTTAAAGTTTTATCTCATTTTTTCTTCTTTTTCGTCTTCTCCTTATCCTTAATGTCATTGATTGTAGTTTTTGTGCTACAGTTGAGCACTTGTACCAGAATTTTGTGCCAAATAGTTTCGAAATTAGTAGAAAAATAGCAAAAATAAAGAAAAAACCTTTTTGTCATTAATTATATTTTGATTATTTGCACAAAAACTGTAAGAAAAGAGCGAAAAAAGTCATTTACTCTTTGCTCGTGCTTTTAGTGTAGACTTTATTTAATATACTGGCGATTAAATTGCGAATTTAATCTCATTTTTTACGCTTTATTTGATAGTGAGTTCAACTCAAATGCGAAAAATTAATTATGAATTTTATGTGCGTTTCCATTGACTCGAGTGTCCGCTTATATTACATTAACTAAAATATGTAATTCACTGCTTGTGGACTCGAATTGTTGTTTTTTGTAGTGACATAAAAGTTCGCAAAACTTTTATTATCTAATATTTCAGTTCTGAATATGACTTTTGCATTCAATTGTCGTACGATTTGAATAGCAGATGTGGTGCGGATCAGGTCTGTGCACAAAGTTTTCCATTTCTTAGAAAACCTTAAGTAAAGTTAAAAAACAGTTTATTCATCGCATTATTCAAGACTTGGGTTTTGCCTTTGGTTTCGATTGTTTTTTCTTACAGATAGAGTGCATAAAATGCATTTTCCTGTCCCTGTCTGCGCCTTATTGTGTTGTGTTTGCCATTACTTCCGTGGTGTTCAAGAATATATGAATTGTGTTTATCCTGTTTTCTACGCAAAACCCCATTTATACGAATAGTTTTCCATTCAATAGTCGGGATAAAAAAGACAAACCCTATTGACCTTCGCTGCACTCACTTTGCAGTTCTGTTCAATAGTTTAGCGAAAAAAACGTCAAAACATTTTGTTTAGTATTAATTACTTTTCAAGTTTTGAGTTTTAATTAATTCAAATGAACTGAACGCTTGTCTTCAGTCAGTTTTTACGTGCATTTCATTTAATTCGCTGTTTATCTCAAATCACAATTGCAGACGCATTACGTCATCGCACCGGTGGTCGGTTGGCCCGCAGAGCCCGATCGTTCAAACAGGACTTAATTGAGAAACTGAATCAAATTCGGTCGCCGTCGGCAACCCGTTCGTCATCGCCGCACAAGCCGTACGGCCATCACAAGTACCACAAGACTCGCAATTCGAAAGGCGAGCCAACCATCCCCTCCAAGGCCTCAACTCATGGCTATCAGACTTATGACAGCAAAAAGTCGCAAAAGACGACTAAAAAGGAAAAAGATATAAATAATGCGATTCTATTCGTCAAACAGTTGTCTTCAGCGCTTCGCTATTTTCAAGATGTGGTCGAAAAGGACAAATTGGAGCAGTTGTCCGGTTCGGCCACTATTATAATGGAGATCGTGTTAACCGGGTATTCGGAACTGAAGGCATATCTCATTAATAATGAGCAAAGGTTTGCCAATTAATTCTCGAATCGAAACAAATTTATTGATTTATCTTATGCTCCGATCCATACGGAAAGACATAATCCAATTAATTTGGTTTTATTTGTTTTGAGATTTACTTAACATTTAATCTAAAAACTCATTTGTATCTCCAGTTCCCTCATTATATCGGCAACAAATCAAGTTTACCAGAGTTTGGCGGAACTGATTCGATGGTCGGATTCAGTTCTACTTAAAAGTGATAAATCATTGGACAAACAAAGTGTCGGCGATATAGCGAAGAATGTTTACAAAGCCGTTAATGTGAGTCATATTTTACTATTAATTTATTTGAAATAATGTTCACATTTATCGAGTTTTCACTCAATTTATCCGTCGCTTCACTCATACTATTAGAGATAACGAAAAAATATAAAACATTTAATTTATTGCTTGAGTTTGTCCTACATTTGCTCTAATATTTGAACCCTTACTCATTTGTTCGACTAGAGTCTCGTCCAGTTATGTATAGATCGGTATCGAAACAAAGAGAGCGAAGAGAGGACTCCGACGCCGAACGGCAATTCGGGTCAGACGTCACAAACCTTGGGTCGTCTGAAGCCTCGAAAGCCCGATCCGATCATTATTACCATCAAAGGAAGTCTGACCAACAGTTCGTCGCACCGGTCGTCGTTGCCTGAGATACCACTGTCTCCGCGAGAGAAGGAGATTCTCGAGACCACGAACTTTGCGACTCCACCTCCAGTTCCTTTCCGAACCGGTTTTATCGACCATTTGAATCATTCCTTATCATCAGATGATGTGTTGAACTCATCCAATGACACCTTCGACGCACCACAAGAAGCGCCACCAAAACCACCTCTGCCTGCCGTTGACGGCCGACCACTTTCCCGGACTGATAGGATTGGATTCGGTGGAGAAGTTCCGCCACCGCTTCCACCGAAAAGGTTTCCGCGACCAGAGAAAGCACTTATGTCTCAGCAATCAGTCGATTGGTCGCAAACCTGTCAGTCCTCTAACTGCACCTCCAATTGCGATAGTCTCGACTCGTGTCTCAACTTCTCTGGTCTGAACCACTTGTCCGCCGATGACTTGCTATCGATTACCAGAAGTGATGGAAATTCAGATATTCGACAATTTCGGTCGCAATTGAACTCATATAACACGAACTCTTCGTCGGAAGAGACGAAAAGCACAAATTCGTACAATTTTAGTAATTTTAGTCGATTTGAGTTTAAGACAATAACTCAAACAAAGACAACGCAAACCATTCATTCGTTGAACAATCAGTTGAAAGACTTGTCTAACCCTTCACTCCGTTCTCCGCCTTTTCATACGAATCGAATCGAGAGTCTGATCGATACGATGCGAGCATTTAGTGTCAATAATGAGGACACAGTGGACGGCCAACTGCCGCCTCAGTTACCGGTGAAGATGAGGCCAAAGTTGAGTCTCACGAGCCTTCATAGTAGTATCGATTCGCAACCAATGCGTCCGCCGTCTGAATACGACAATATCAGTGACTATTCGGTCGAAACTTCCAATTCTAGTCAATTGAGTCACAACTGCGGACATGAATTCATGCATCGCTTAACCAATAATCAGATGAACTTCTGTTCGCATTCGACTTCTTGTCCACATTTTATGAATAATGGAACCAATCCAGTGATGATAGACAGCAATGACTTGGAGAACATACCGCCGCCTCTGCCGCCGAAGAAGCGACATATTATGGATTACATGCAAATGGTCGGCAGCTATAACGGGCCGGACGACGCTGAGTTCTACAGGCATTCGGTGCACACATACCAGACCGTTCAGAGCCAATGGCAAGCCGTAGAGCTCTCGTTTGTAGAGCAGCGCTCCGTTACCACCAGTTTCGTATCGGCCAGTTCTGACGACTCGGTCTTCTCCTTCGACTCAGAACCACCACTACTGCCGCCCAAGAAGAGCAAATCCCTAATGGCGTCGGTGTCTAAGCCGAGTCATTCGCCGGAGATAATGCCGCGCACCAGCACTCCAGTCAGTTTAGTGCCCTCTTCGGAGAGTGGCATCAGTTCGCAGTCAGAGCTGACCGGAGCCGACCTTCGTATTGAACCGGAAGAGCCCGAAGAGCTGTCAGCACTTGACGAGACGGATGTATCCATTTATATAATACTGAAGAAAGCCAGCGATGAGGGGCCGGAGATTCGGGGCGGGACTGTCGACGGGCTTATTGTTAAAGCGACCGAAGTCTCCAAAAATGGTAAAAATATTTTTTTTTAATACTCAGAGTTCAAGTCGTACCCAATTCTAAGTCTCAGGCCTTCAAACAAATGTCTATTTAAGCGAAAAACTATTCGAAAACTTTAAATATCTGATAATCTGAGAAAGAGGTCAAAAGTTTATATAATTTATTTAAAGCATTATTTCGATTGCAATTAAAATCACTTCAATATTAATATTAAATAACTTTTTTTATTATTGATAAACCGATTGTTATTTAATAATAATAAGCAAATAATACAACTCTTCTCTAGTTTTGTGTTTTTAATCTTTTAATCTCACAATTGAAATACGTTTGTAATGAAAAGCCAACTCAACCCAACTGTCCCTCTGTTCCAGATTTCATGTTTCAGGAGGCGTTCTTAACGACGTATCGCACACTCCTGAGTCCAATGGAACTGATCAATAAACTCCTTTACCGATACAACAAGTTTATACTGATGTCTGATATGAGGCAAAGAGCGGCCAGAAATGCATTCGCACTACTCGTCCGAGTGGTCGACGATATGTGGTATGAATTCCCATTCATTTGACTGCCTTTCGATCGTTAGACTTATTAATAGATTATATTCGTCTGTCGACTAAAAAACTGGTTTTTGTTTAAGAACTTCTATTCAGTTATCAATTGTTGTTTTGAACTTATTATTGATTCAAATATTTGTTTGTTTTCCAAACTCTTATTATAAATACTAATGTTTTTGCTTCGAATGCCTGTGCGCTCGGCTCTCATATAGTATCGGCGATTGCAACGACAAAGTGCTTGAAATTCTAATGGACTTCATCTACCAATTGGTGAACCGGGGTGACCTGTCACTGGCCAAGGTGCTTCGCGCCAAATGCATTGAGAAGATGGATCAGCGCCAGAACGGTCTCCACTCGTCACACGTACTCTTGCCCTCAATCAATGTGACGATCAGACAGTCGTCGTTATGCGACTTCAAGTCCGAACACTTGGCCGAACAGATGACTCTTCTCGACTCCAAGCTCTTCCTCAAGATTGAGGTAATGCCGACATTCCGACTCATATTTGGCTTTTCTAACCATCAAAACCGTTTGAATTGTTTTTTCTTCGCTTTATATCTACTCTTCTATCAAAAATCAAAATTATTTTCCTGTCTTTCAATTCACATTCAATTCTTGGCTTTAATGCAAAACCGTTTTTAGTTTTCTGTCATTTCTATTCATTTGTATTAAATTTAGTTTAAGTTTTGTTTTACTCTTTTTACGTCTGTCTCTATCTTTCCGTCTCTAATGAAATAAGCAGTCATTCGATGCAAACCAAGAATTTCTGTTCACTCGAACTCAAACATCGAATTAATTTTTTGGATTTCTATTTATTTACTGATTTTTCAGTTTTATATTCAATTTCGACAAAAATGAACTAAAATAGAAATAGTATTATATTTTGACATTTACTTAAAGAAAAACTCGCAATCATTTAATGGCTTGTTTTCAAACAATAAGCAAAAACTTTACTGTTTTTTGTGATCCCTTTTTAAATATTTATTTTATGAATTGAATGCGTTTTTCAATATTTGTTTTCGCGAACAATGGATTAACTGTTGAAAAATTCTGGCATTTACTGGCATTTTGTTTGATTCTCAAGCGCTTCTATCCCTTAACAGGAGTGGCCATTAGGGGGGGTCTAAGAGAGGACAAACGTTTATAAACTCTTTTCAGTGTGGATACCCCTCCCTTTGGTTTGGCAAAAATAAGTCGCTTAAATGCAATAAAAAGTAACCCGCTGAAAATAACAATAATGCCCAGCATTATTTCTTAAAAATGAGTTTTCGCCTAGCCCAGTTTACCCCCTATCCTAACACTTTTGGATTGATCATCCCTTTCATCCCTCGTTCTTTAAAATTATTTTGATTTAAACAATTCAAACAATTTATTCCGTAATTTGCATTTTTCTATAACAAAAGTGTTTTTTCTTCTTGAATAATGACTTATTTAACAAAATTTATTCTATATTTTTATTATTACAATAATTACATATTTATTTGGCGAAAGTTTTTTTCTTAAAGATTATTTAATTTCTAACATCTTTTGTAACATTTTTTTGTTTTAAACTTGAATAGTGTGTAGGCTTTGACTTATGTAGAGTAGAAGAAGAAATGCAATTAATTTGCATTTAAATTGCAATTCTCTTCACAGAACTTAATCTCAGATTCAGATCAGAGATTATTATTGATTTTTATTCGCATTCTTTGCTCTCAATTTGCAGTGCATTCCCATTGTCTCGAAGTCTGTCTTTCAATACAAATGCTTTAATAACAACTAATTACTCTATTATTATAATTAGTGCATATTTTCCCATTCATTCAATTCAATTCAATTCAATTCAATTCAATTCAATTCAATTCAATTGAAAGCCACAAATCAATTGTTCTATTGTTTGCGAACCAATAGATTCCAGAGGTATTGGTTTGGGCTAAAGAACAAAAGGAAGAACTGATTCCAAACTTGAATACATTTACTGAACACTTCAACAAAATGTCGTATTGGACGCGGTCTCGCATTCTCGAGCAGGAAGAGGCCAGAGATCGGGAGCGGCTGGTCTTGAAGTTCATCAAGATCATGAAGCACCTGCGCAAACTGGCCAATTTCAACTCATATCTGGCCATTCTGTCTGCGCTCGACTCCGCGCCAATCAGACGACTCGAATGGCAGCGAAACATCACTGAAGGCCTGAAAGAGTACAGCGCTCTCATCGACTCGTCCTCCTCTTTCCGGGCCTATCGACAAGCACTGGCCGACACAGAGCCCCCTTGTATTCCCTACATGTATGTCGAGCTATACCTACTTATGCCATATATTTGTTTCTATTTATAGCTTATTGTTTCGATTATTTATATTTACTTTATATTAAAATTCTGTACAAACCGGCGACTATTCTCTATAGATTCTATAGTATAGAACTGTCCAGACATTTGTATTTTATATTCACGTCTAATCGTATCTAATCTTAATTTTAATATTTTATTCATTTCTCGTTATAAACGTTTTGAACATTTTATCTAAATTTACTGAAATTTACTGTTTATTACGTATAGATTATTATTATTACAAATATTAGAGATTTGTTTTTAGAGCTAATTTATGCGAATACAGGTATAATCAAAATATTATGAATGTTCTGCTCGTAAATCATTTTCAAATCGCATAAAAACAAGAATTTCTGATGCATTCCGAAGACAATATAAGTCTTATTTCAATATATGTCTTAAAATTTCAAAAATTTCTAATCGATCTCTTCATCCGTTGTCTGATTCGGAAACGACGGAATGTCTGGAATTTGGATTCTCTTCTATACATCAATTTAATTGAATATTTGAGGCAACGCTTAAATGCCTTCATATTTGAATACCTTTCACTGCACAGAAATACTGCCTTTATTTCCCTAAACACTCCTTAAAATTTATATTAATTTTCCCTATTATTCGAAATCATTAATTCCGTCTTCATTCCCAAAAGTGGTTTAATACTACAAGACCTGACTTTCGTACACATCGGCAATAATGACTACTTGGCCGACGGGAACATCAACTTTGGGAAGCGATGGCAACAGTACAATATTCTGGATCAGATGAGGCGCTTTAAAAATTGGTATTTTATTCGACATTTTTATTATTTTTTAATCACTAATTGTTTGCAGTTTTTGTTTGAATAAAAAAAAGTTCAATGACTGACAAAATTAATGATTTAATGATTCAAAAAATTATTGTTTTTTTTGTATATCTATTATGTATTCTATGTATGATATACTGAGAATGTGTTTCGAAACAAAAACCTTTATTTGATTTGCATTTTGTTCTCCGATTGTAGTCACTATCCATTCAAACGGAACGAACAGATAATTGCGTTTTTCAACAATTTCGAGAACTACTTAAGCGAAGAAGCGATGTGGCAGATATCGGAGTCCATAAAGCCCAGGGGCGTCTCCAAAAAATGACTAACAGTTCGCGTTTAACTCGAATTCAAGATTTTGTTTGAATATTCATAACTACTTTCGACGATCGCTTTGAATATTCAACCGATTAATGAAAAACAACTTTCGCTTAACTACTCTATTCTCTCTCTATCTCTAACTCTTAGAGACTATAACTAATGTCTAATTAAATGCAAACTTTCCTTCAATTGAATCCTTGAAACACAAAAACATTTAGTCATTTAATTCATTTAATGGTCAGAAGATATTATTTGCTTTTTTTACTTTTCATTTGTTTAATAGTTTAAGTCATTAAATGCTTTTATCCTTTTTTACAAATTTTGTCATTTTTTAAATTCATTTTCCGAATTCGTATTCGAGTTTTGCATTTGTTTTGAACGAAAGTTTGCATTTGAAACGAAAAACATAAAGAAATAAGTGATAAATGAATTCTAAATTATGTTTTTCTAATTTCAAGTCCTTTTAAATACTTAAATCAATTTAGTTGAGCCATAATTAGGTTGATTTGACTAATTAAGTATATATTTATATATCATTTTTTTTCTATACTCTTTCAAAACATTTAAACATTTCTACACTTTCTGTCGTTTTTCCCCTCATTTGTCTAAATCAAAGTGTTTTAACTGTTTTCAGTTTTACTGACAATTAATTGTTTAATTGTTTTTAATCACCAAAAATCAAAGCAAAATAATTCGGTCAACAAATTGTGTAATAATTTTAATGATTTTTTTTTTAATTATCATATATTCTATTCATTAATTTATTTGTATTTACAAAATGAAAGACAAATTTTATTTGAATTAATTTATATTAACATTTAATTCTAATTTTATTGTTTTATTACTAATTTTAAAAATTATATTAAGATTTTATTTTTATTTTCGGTAAAAAATGATAATTTATTTGTAATTTAAAAGAGAAAAACAATTTATATTTATATTGAAAATTGTTAGTAACGGTAAATAACATTTGAGAGAAGTGCCCAGGTCTTTGCTCATTGACTTACTTGTAGATTGATATTATTATTACTATTATTACTAAAACAAAAAGTTACTCATTATATAACTTAAGGAAATAGTTGTTAAAAGTAAAGCACTTTTTAGATTAAATTGTATACAAAAAAAAAACAGATAAATCTATACTTGAATTGTTGTGCGAATTCACAATCAATTTCGTTGTTATATATAATCTGATTCTGTTGTGAATCTGTCAATGAATATGAGAAATGTTTTTGTTTTTCACAAAACGTTTTACTATTAAATGTATTTAAATACCAAAAAAAAAACTCAATTGAAAACCAATTGAAACCCAATTGAAAAAATCAATAACTTTTTATCGAAAAATCGATTAATACTCAAAAAACGTTTAAAAGAGTTTCACTAAAAAAAAAGAGTGAAATCGAAAAACCCCTTAAATGAAGAATAAAAATAAAAAAGTAATTAAATGTTATTCTATTGTAATATCGCGAACAGGTATTGATGAGTAAAAACGAGAATTTTATATAAGAATTCACTGAAAAAGCAAAATTTTCTGGACTTTTGATGACAAAACTTATTCTTAATGTAAAAGTTTGGTCTGTTTTTAGAGAAAAAACTTTTTTCTATTTTTTGAATTCATTTGTTTTGATAAAAGTAAAAAACAAACAAAAAAATGTTTTTGAAAAACAAAACAATTGTGAAAAACTAATTGATATTTTCAGTGCAATGTCTTTTTCTCGCTGAAGGAAAAAGTAAAAACTCTTATTTGTTGTCTTGTTTTGTCGATAAAACTTTTAATCATCAGATTCTTTGTTAAAATGAAAATTAAGAGAAAAAACAAAAAATTTTGTATAAAAAACACCAAATATTGTCTTAACTTATGTATGATTTCTAATATAAGATAACATTTTATTTATTGTACTATTATTTGTCCGTTTGTTGGATGAAAGAGCACACAAAGTAAATTCCTAGTGATATATAAAAACCCATTAAATTAAAAAGTTTTCAAAAATAAATTATTAATTTAGAAATAAATTTTTTGTTCGTTTTTTCCACAACTTCTATATTAATTGATGTTTTAGTTGAGATAACATGAAATACAACTGTTATTTCATTCAAGCGTTCAATTGATTGATTTGAAAAAATAAATTCTGTTTTAAAAGAAAAAGTTGAAAAAATGATGAAAACATCAAAATATAAAAAATAAATAATTATTTACAGTTGTTTATAGTTATTTATAAACTGTTCTGGAAACTCAACTGGAAGAATTTCTCATTTGCGCAAAACATAAACATAAGATAAACAGAAATTTTTATAAATTATGAAGTTTTGCATAAATTTCCTTTTATGCCAACAAATGTTATAATCAATTATTTCATATTTCTTGAGAAATTTTCTTTTATCATAAATTTATTCATATTTAAGTCATTAATATTTAAATTAAAATATGTGTGGATTAACCGGCTTATATCATACAACAAAATATAAGCTTATTGTGCAGTACATCAAATCGCAAACGACAGGGGGAGTACATAATGTCTCGTTTAAATCAACAGGATTAGAATTCTACATAGATAACTTACGAGTTAACATTGATTAATTTGCACTGGTTTATAAATTTTTTATTTATATCTCAATTTGAGTTAGCAACCTTTCCAACTTTATGAATTATTTAAGTAAGCACATACAAGCATTTGAGCAAGTACAATTTCGAAACGCATATAAAAAGGAAAGGCATTAGAGACCAGCTTTGCATACCTTTCCGCATAACCGCTATTCAAATGATTCATTCATTGTCTCTAAAAATAAAAGAAAAACCAATTTAAATAATCCGAAAAAACGTAAGTTTCTATAAATAGTTAATTACACAAAGTTTTACTGCATTTAAATTACTCGCAAACCATATAATTATTGATTCAAAAGTTATTATTTAATATTTTCTAAGGTTTTACAAAAACAAAAATTTTTAATTGAATTTAAATTATTTTTAGCGGTTTTTTAGAAAAATCGAAACAAACTGTAGGAGACTTTGATTGTAAATAAATTTTAAAAACATTATTAAAATATGAAATCGATTATTAGTTTATATTAAAACAATTAGTTATTCAAAATTATTAATAACTCGAATTAAAGTTTGAGGCATAACATGATTTTTTAAACTGAATAAAACATAATACTATCGGCGATGATCAGACACACTTTTGGTGGAGTGGGCGGCATATCAAATAGCAGCTGCACTTAAGCAAATTCAATTGATTCTAACATATTTATGGCACAAAAAATTTATAATAACTTTCGCCAATATATTTGACGGCTGTTTGAGATTTAGAGACTGACGTAACAGTAAGTCAGACCAGAACTCGACTGATGGCAAGTCATAGCTTGAGCATCTGGCGTTGGGGAACGTTATGCAGTATTTATTATCTTATATAAAAACTAATGCAATTGATATTTGGAAAAGTCCTTTAGTTAACAGATCTGCACTCGAATATCGATAAAATATTCCGAAAAAAATTTACATTCGCTTAGCTTTTATCGGGGTTTCTATCAAACATACAGTAAAAACATAACATTTATGTTGTACTTCATAGATATGCTTATATGTGATTAATTATATTCAATTTCGAGAGTGATATCGACAACATTTTTGCCAATTTTTTATTAAGATTTATCGGTTTTGCAATTTAAACCTCTTTAAGTCATTAACTAAAAACTAGCATTCATGTAATATTGGCTTTTTTATCAATTGAAAATTTAGCAATGCACATTATCTGAACTTTTTCAGCTAATCTTAAGTTTTGCCAATTTTCCAAACCTGAAGAATATTGACTTTCTTTGCATAATATTTACACAACTTAACGGATATTTCGATTTTAATATTATTTTTAGTATAAACTCAATGACTGCGGAAATGCATAATATATTTTTGAAGCCATCAGTTCGTACAGGGTTGGCCAATGGGGGGGGGGGGGGGGGGTGAAACCCCAAG
>JAQIYC010000265.1:0-16055 GCA_034699545.1 Porobelba spinosa
TCTCTCTCTTCTCTCTCTCTCTCTCTCCTCATTGTGTTTCACATCTTTAATGATGGACTGATGTAAAAGTTTTTGATGAAATTGATATAAAAATTTTGAATGCGTTGATGACATTGAGAGGAAAAAATCATTTTCAACACTATTAGTAAATTCATTAGTAAAATGAGTGATGAGTTTATCATTTTTTTCAAATATAGTATTTCACTCAACACAGGCTTTAAAGGCTCTAAAGCAGCAAAACTGCGCTTTTCTAGAATTCATATAAAACTAGAGAATCTGAAACTAATTTTGATTGTTTAACTCAAACATAAAATTTCTCTTTATCTAAGCTAACGACTATTGGCACCCATTTATAGTATTGTCTGTTTTTGTTTTGTTTTTCTGGTAGTGTTTGTCGAAATGAGTTAAAAATAAATACAATTTAATTACTCATTAGGTTTGCGACACAATGAGTGACTAATTCGTTACAATCGTTCGGTTTATTTATATTTAGACTCAAAATGAGATTTCGTTCAATAATTGTTTTAGACTTTTGAGACTTTAATTCTTTTAACAACTTATGCCTTCATCTGCATTCGACCGAATGCTTTTCGACAACATTTGTTTCGCCAATATTAGTGCAAAATTATGTTTAATTAAATTAATAAATTATTAAAATTATAATTTCTACTTTCAATTGCTAATATTAAACAATTTTATAAACAACTTTTAAATATATTTTGGTTTAGAAATGTCTGTAGAAAGTTATCAAAAATAATCTATATTATTTATTTTATAAAGTAATTAATAATTATTAATTACATTTACAAAATATAATGATTTTTTGTAAGAAATTTTTAATAAATAATTTATTTTGAGTTTGATTGTTACAGTTATTCTGGGTATTATTTTTTGCTTAGAAATGTGTATTAATATAATATAATTAGTTTTAATTAGTTTTTAAATTAACAAATTAAATAAAAATTTAACATTAAAAAAATAATTTATATCTAAAATAAAAATAATTGGTCAAGGAAGCTTATCCAGATATAATAGATATATTTTCTGACTTTTGTGTACTTATCTTCATGAGTTTTTGTATGGAAATTAGAGATAAACTAATTACCAAGCTGACATTCTTTGAATTCATTTTGATTAGAATTAGAATGCTTTGAGTTTTAAATATTGATTTTGTTTTTGATTTTTTTGTTGTTGTTTTTTCTCAATTCAAATGTTAATCCAAATAACAGTCGACTCAGATCTGAAGTCTAGATAATAATTAAAATTTTATCGAAAACAATAAGTCAATTGTTTTTGCTTAAAGACAGCATCACTTAAATTGCAATTTTATTTTGTCTGAATTTCAGGACTTTTTCTACATTTGATTCAATGCCAGCTCTAAGTAGTAGTGATTTAACGGATGACTAAAAGTCGGCGACATCTCAGGACTCAATCTATTCGTCTATTCATTTAACTTCATAGCTATGAGCCGTCAAGAGTCGCATCAAACGAATGGCAAGAATAGCAACATTAGTAACAATTCTAATAACAATAACGACAACACAATTGTTGAGAACTCAAGCATTTCCAGTGAAAGTGACGAAGAGATGAAACTGTTTAAGAGTAGAGCCGAACAATTGAGTGACTCTGAATCGAATGGTCATAATCCACGACATTCTCACTCACATCACAGTCTCTCAAAACAGATGAGGAAAGAAAAGTTGGAGAAAATGCCCTCAAAACGGTCGACAATGGATGAGGTCTTGAAAAGACTTAACAAACACAACAATTCGGACAATGAGAGGAACGCCGACAACAATCACAACCTCTTGAGCAGTGCTTTCGATTTGGCCGAATTGGCCACAAACTCGAACGACAGACGAAGTATCCACGAAACCGAACAGAGGTTGACAGTTATGATCGAACAGTTGCAGCACTTGAGGCAGAAGTTGGTGAACCAGCAACAGGTTTCGGTAAATTGCTGTTTGTCCCGACACTACATTTATGATAATAGCTTTGCGCAGACGTTAGCCATAGACCACAATTGATCCAATCGACTCATATATTGTCTTCCATTGGATAAGATATGCTCTATTGTCTTAACACACAATACGACAAAAATCAATACAAACTTTGTTTAGTTGAGGAAAATAGCCTATAATGCAGTTGAGGCTCACATTCGCACTACAAAACTGTGTAGTATTTGCTTTCATATCTAGAATTTCCTTCAATTGTTTGTTTCTTAAATATAAATTTTATATAAATACGAATCAAATACAATATTTTAATGCGAGATCACTTGAAAATTAGAATTTTATACAAATTATTTTATGTCAATTATTTTGAATTTCAATTTATTGTTACTACCAGTGCTATCAGTGCTATAAGCGCTTTAAAGATTGGCTAGGGCAAAGACTGAAACTATTTAAAATGTTGATAAATTATATTTTAAAACAAATATTTTGGTTATACAGTAATAAAGTATTTCAAAGTCACATATTTTAACAATATATTGGTTAAACATTTGCTGGAATTTAGTTTAAATAAAAAATAATATTGTGTTTGAATTCTTAATCTATTTTTAATTTCAAATTTGAATCGACTCTAATGTTGAGCCCATTGTTTGTCTAACTTTGAAGAGCTATACCTACTCGAGTGGAGCGCAAGGAGAGGACAATCAACTGAAGAGACAACAGGAACAGATTCTGGAACAGCAACAAAGGATTCAAGAATTACAGGTTTGGGTCAAAGCCAACCGATTCAGACGATTCAAACTTTTTAATTAATTCTTTTAATTCAAATTCAAAGCAACGACTTAATGGTCAATATATGGCGGCTTCGAGTTCTTTGCCTCATCTGTCGATGGCATCAATGGCAGGTATGCCTCCCTCTGCGGCCCAACTTATGTTCCTCCCCTTCTTCAACGGCAATCCCATGACTTCATTGCCAGACATGGCTTCAAATGGTCTGAATTGTCATAATTCGAATAATATGGATAAGTTGTCCGCAATTAGTCCAAACCATCAGCACATGTATTCAAACGTCAAAATCACATCACATTCTTCGCCATCCATTCATTTGCGAGAATCCAAACCAAATGAATGCGAAGAACAGCGAAACTCTATCGCCATCGCAGCCGAAGACGAGAACTACGGCGCGAACGCACCGCTCAATCTGAGTAAACCCAAACCCAGAGCTAACAGTTCTCACTCTTCGGTGCCGCTCGACATCATCTCCAGAATACCACACGACTCACCCCTAACTCAATCGCTACCTCTGGGCGCACACGATAGCACTTCTATGGCTATGTTTGCCGACAACTCGTATTGGAATTCGCTTTCACTTCCGGCACAACTCAAGAAAAACCCATTCAATCCAATGGCTATTCATGGCTCTGGCTTTGAGCTCATGCCGCCCATGGATGGCCTCAACATGTATTTGGCCAACACTACCGTTCCATCAATGATCGTTCCGGAGGGCTCTCACCTCAAGAAAGACAGCTCTGGTTTTCATTCCTCCGCTGATACTGAAGATCGAAAAAATGATTCCGTTATTACGTGTCAGAGTAGGCATACATTGATTGGCTTTCGTATAGTTTTTAATTGAATTAAAATAATTTAAATTAATTTTAGGTAAGCTTTTGGGCGCAAAGATCATACGTCAAGTGAAGAAAGACGCCGACGGAAAGCCTCACGTGAAGAGTGAGAACTCTTTTCAGTTTATTGTCATTAGATTTGACACAATTTATAATAATATAAAATATTTAAATCAATTCAAACTTTTAACTATTTAAAGGACCGATGAATGCATTCATGGTTTGGGCTAAGGATGAGAGAAGAAAAATACTGAAGGCCTGCCCTGATATGCATAACTCAAACATTTCGAAAATATTGGGTATTTTGTTTGACAGATATAAGTCGAACACTTGTGCTCTAATATATCGATATTCTGAATGATTAGGCGCGCGTTGGAAGTCAATGTCGAATTCGGAAAAACAGCCCTATTATGAAGAGCAGTCGCGGCTCTCGAAGATGCATATGGAACAGCACCCGGACTATCGATACCGACCCCGGCCTAAGAGGACTTGCATTGTTGACGGAAAGAAGTTAAGAATCTCTGAATACAAACAACTCATGAAATCGAGACGACAAGAGATGAGGAATTTATGGTTTGTTTTGCACTTTTTAATTAATTTAAACTGACTGATAATGACCCTGTATTAAAATTGGTAAAATTTAAAATTATAATTATTTAACCAGGGTTGGCCAAGGTCCGTCAGGAGAGGGGGGTTGAGGGTAAGGTATTAACTCATTTTTTCGAGAGGGGTGGAGGGGAGGGTCAGCTCAAAAATTTCGCGTCAAAATAGCTTAATTTCTGCCAAAACAACGCCATTTTGTTTCCAAACCCCGTAATTAGCGCCGATTTATCCGAATTTAAACTAAATTAACACCAAATTAAGTTAATTTAACTGGATTTAAACCGGATTTAGCGTTAATTTAGTTTAAACGCTTTCGGGGCCCGAAATTTTCTAGGAGGGGTTAGTGACGACATTTTCAGGAAAGGGGAGGTTAGAGCTCTGACCGCCTCATTGGCCAATCTTGTATTTAACTAGAGCTTTAGTCTGTTTTTGGTTACAGTTTTAATTTAAAAAATCTTTTTTAGTAAAACCGATTAATTTAAGAACAAATCTTAATTTAGTGCCTTGATGAATTATTTGTTTTGTAAATTTTAAATTAAGACTAATATTATAAAATATTTTGGATGGGGATATAAACTGTTAAGTCAGAAGGGTGGGGTTGGGGGATACGCATTGTTTTCAAATCTCAGGTAAGTTAAAACTAGAGTGCTGGATTAATTATTCCTAATTGTCAAAATTGCAATTTATATATTAATAGAAATTTTGCCAAATATTGAATTGAATTTAATACTTTAAGATTTGAATGTAGAGTAGAATTAGGCACAAATAAAAGCAACCATTGATTACATTGAAATGTTGTCACCAAAACAGGTATAAAGACAATAGCGGACAGAATCTACTCGAAGGACATGATATGAATAACTCGAACGCATTCTTAGGCGACTCTCTCGGGACTAAGGCCTACGACAATGAAATGCTGGACTGCTCTGACAGTATGTCTCAAAACGAGTTCGACTCCGATTCCAGATCTCATTCACCGAACATCAGCACTGGTTTAAATCCGATCGATGACTAAATCAATAATTTTATAATTGGTTTAGAAATTAATTGAGAAAATGTTGAGCCAATGGTTTTGACAATTAATTGATTGACTGACTGACTGACTCGTATACAATGTCGACTCAAATCTGTTTCGTTGTATTGAATACTCTTTTGTCAATATATTGATTGTATTTATTTAATTCGATGTACTTTATATGTATTTACCTCACATTCAGATGTATTTATAATTTAATTTACAATTTCTTAATATTAAACTTAATATTTACTTACATTTAATTTCCATTTATATCATTAAAACATAAAACAGTAATAAAATTAATATCATTGTTAATGCTTTCAATGTTTCGAATGTAACTTAAAATATGTAATTCAATTAAAAAAATAATCTACGAGAAATTTTAGTATTATTTAATTTCACTGTTGCTTATATTTTTAAATAGAATTGTGGAAGTGTGAATCACGAGAGTATTTCCCGAAATTTAAGAAAATTTAAATTATACTCACCTGAGATGTTGCGAAAGATTCTTTCGATAAACTTGCTGGCCTCTTTCGGCAATTTTTTTAAAAATTAATTATGATTTACAAATTGCAATGTTATATATTTACAAATTATCATTATTTAAATCATAATTTTATCATCATTAATTATTATCATTATCAAATTATCATTAGTTGTTATGATATCAAAGTACGGACATCACATTTTAAGGTTTTCTAAACATTATTTGCACAGTATTAGGAATATACTGTACAAGGACTGTCTCTACAAAATACCCCCACACCTCCACACCTTAAAAAATTTAAATCTCCCCGAAGTCAGGTACCCCCTCTTCTAAAAAAAATTTTGTTTTGGGAGTATTCTTCAAATTTAATGTATTTTGGGTTTTAATAACATTATATTTATGATAAAATTTGGATTAAATCTAATCAAATCAAATCCATATAAATTAAGTAAAGTTAGTTTTAATTTAGTTCGAAACACTAATTTACTGCATAAATAGAGACTAGTGTTCAAAATGCATTTTATGCAAAATAACAATTTAAGAAAAATCCTACCCTAGATTAACTCCAGGCATAATTTTGAAGAAAAAAAACACGATCATCTCTTTACCACTGAACCCTCTGACTTGACAGACCTTGCACCTCGCACAGTATAATAATAGTAATTATTAGTCTGTCTCTAAAGTGACTCTTCGAGTCACTTATATTCACTAATATAAACGTAGTTTTCAATCTTTCATTTAGCTTACGACTACTTGCGCAGTGATTAAAATTTTTCAAATATTAAGTTACAATAAATTAAGAAGGATGAAAATTACTAATTAGTAAGTGCAAAAGTGTGAAATTACACAAAAAAAAGTTTAATAATTATATTTTATCTGTAATGAATTTTCTGAATTTATCATTTTCATTTACTGTATAGTGCAAAAGCTCATTCAGCTAGCACAACTTAAAATATGAAAAGTTTAAAAATGAACTTTAATTTGAGACAGACTAGTAATTATTATTATTAATAAATTATTTGTATTGATAGTATAATTTATGATTGGGTAGCTTATTATTACTTACTACTAGATCTCCCAATTGAGTAATAGTAGAATGTTATTAAATATACTAATTATACTAGTTAATTACTTTATTAAATACTTCATTTCAATTAAATTAAAAAACAAGCTTGCCATTTTTTAGATTAACTGAGAGAACAAGAAGTATAGCATCAAATTTACAACCTTTTAGTATCAAATCCTGTCTAATATTATGGTTAAGAGGAGTCACCAGTGTTTGTCTGGAGTGAGACTCAGGTAGAGATCGCTTGTCTGTTCTCAACACAACTCCACAACTGATTGCAGTGTTTGTTATGTTTAGTAATTGTGTTGACATTCACTCATTCACTCATTTCAATGTTTGCAATGTTTTCAATGACTAAACATTTCATATGTCATCAAATGTCTCACAAATTAATTGGATTTGATTTACTCGACAATTGATTTGCAGACAATGAACGCTATTATTCGATCAAAACATTTGTTTTTGTTTTTTGTTAATTATTATTGTTTTCAAACATTTGGTCGAAAATGAGAACTGATTTGAGTTTTGGAGAAATTGACGAATCGGTCGACAGCTGTAAATGGATTACAAGAATGACTTCAATTTCAATACAGGATTAAACCAATTATTATCCGACGACTTGTCTCACATTCGACAGCACTTGACATCTCATGCCATCACCCGATCGGTGGCCAATACTATGGACGAGGAATTCGCGGGACATCTCTTGCATCAGTCGAGCCTCTGGGGCAACGATGAGCTCTTGCAGGACCTCTTGTCTGGCGATCAGGTGAACCTACTTGTGCCCACTCTACCACTTGTGCCCATTCATGGCCTCATGTGCTAACTGTGAGTCTATTGACAGATCCAATACCTGAACGCAACCGATTCGAAGGGACGGACAGCACTTCAGGCGGCCGTCTGTTGCGACAGCGAGTCCTGCACTCGGATTCTGCTTCAGAATGGAGGTGAGGGTTGACCTCTCGACCACTTTATCGACACTTCGCTCATTCAGATTAGTCAGACTTTTATGTGTTTTTGACTAATATTTAAATTAAATTTAATTGAAAACACAATTTGAGGCAAATTTGCGATTACTATAGAAATGAACAAAAAGTAGTTTTAGATAATAACGACGTTTTGGCAAAAGTTTTTTTGTATTAATTTGTTTCTCAATTATTGAATTCAAAAACCAATACATCGATTCTGACCCATATTCTCATTAATGAGAGAATTGTTGTTTGAGTTGTCTTCTAATATCTCTATTATATTATTTCGAATCTATTTTTATAATCGTATGAATGAGTAGCGATGAGCAGATGTGAGAGAATTGGGTTAAATCAAAGTGTCTTAACGACAAATTATTAATAAATTAGCTAATATGAGCAAGGAGATTCCTGCATGCTTAAGCTTGCATAGCTTTTATATCGACAAGCAATTCACAGAACAAATATAAAAATTATTTCAAATATTTTAAGATAATTAATTGAATTGAAGTTTTTAAATAATAAAATTTTATTTGTTTTATATTTCCTTAAAATACAGAATATTTGACAATAAATAAAAGCTTGCAAAAAAAATAACTTTACAAATTGTGCTAACTAGCAATCAAGGTAATTTATGTTTTAATTAGTTGCATTTGTTTTAAACCTAGATATTGTTAATTTTGAAAAATAACTAAAAGAATAACGACTTTAATAAATAACTTGTTTGCGGCCGTAATGACAGACATTTATGGCTCGATTTAATTAAAAATAATTGGAATATATGTGACGACAGTTTCTATACTCTATTATTAACAAAACTTTGTTTTATGAAACTGTCAACTATTTAAGTGTTTAAGACTTGATTTGTAGGTTTAGGTCAATTATTCTTATTTAGAATATTAATATAATGAAAACTCTTCTAATTGTTTGTCCAGAGCTTTGATATAATAAAACTGTTTTTAGACTAAATTTGTTTTGTTTTGTTTGTTTGAAAAGCTGATCCAAATATAGGACAAGTTAATGATCCGCAAAATAATATAATCCGAAAGGTATGAATCGGTTCAATAATTACTTCAATTAATATTTTAATATTAATGAATAGGTTTTCAAATTAAATGTTTTGTCAAAAATAGAATCCCTTACACATCGCCGCAGAGAACGGAAACCCAAATATCGTTAAACTATTACTCGAACACAAAGCAGACGTATTGGCCAAAGATGGCAATGGATTCACGGCTATGGATATCGCCGAACAGAGCGGACACACACTTGTGATGCAGTTATTGAAGGATGCGGTCGGTCTGTATCGCTATATCTATTTGTTTTGTCATTTATATTAATTTGAATTTTTTAAATTATTTATAATGCAATTGCTTTCTGAGTACAGTATTATATAATTCATATCTTTGTTTGAAATAAAAATATTGCTTTTCGTGACTCAATTACAAAAGACTATTTGTTTTGACTCTAATTAAAGTCATTGTTTTTGTTTGGATTTATTTCGAAACTTATTTTTGGCTTATTTTTTGTCACGAATTTTAACTTAAATTTATTTTTTAAACAAAAATACCACAAAAACAAATACCAAGAGCTCAAACACAACACCTGTTTTGAGTCTTAAGCGCTTATATAATTAGATTTTGCTAAAGCCTTTAAATATATCGATATATGATGTGTGGCTCAAATATAATGATAAGAAATGGCTTTTTGTTTAAACAGACGACTTGGAGAAAGTCCGACTCGAACTCTACGAATCTCTATGTAATGCCTGTTCTAAAGGCAACAAAAATGAGGCAAAAGCTATACTCTCTAAATGTGGAACCGATGCAGAATTTATAGTCAATCATACGCCCAATGGCTGTAATACCCTGTTGTTTAAGGCCTGCCATGACGGGCACAAACGTATAGTCGAGCTCTTGATTATGAACGGCGCCGACGGGCGCATACATCCGGTCACTAAATACTCGCCGCTATATATCGCCTCATATTTGGGCCGTAAAGAGATCGTAGAAATTCTATTAAACTATTTCCCAAATCTGGTAAATGTGGCGACAGTCGAGAAATGGCTACCAATCCACGGCTCGGCTATTAATAATCACCTAAACGTAATCGACTTATTACTTAACTTCGATTACCCGAAAGCTATTCTCCAGACATTCCAAGACAAGAGCAAACAATATGAATACCAAATGCCTTTCGACATAAACGCTCAGGACGTGACCGGTCAGACCATTCTCTATGTCGCAGCACTGGTAGGCAATCAGCGGTTAATTGACTTTCTATTGAGTTTTAAAGTTTCTGCCATTAGATTAGACAAACAAAATAACATTAATAATGAAACTAATTGTGAATTAAAAAGTGATATAAATAACTGTAATTATGATAACCTCAAAGATAAGACTAATTGTGATTCGAATAATTCGAGTAATTCTAGTCCAACCAAAAGAAAGTCTGCGATTCAAAGAATTATAGACAAACTGAGTCCTACTTCTGGTGAGAGTGTAATATATGTCAAAAACAATTCGGACGACGACTCGAGAGCATCGCTCAAATCGTCTATATTTCCGGTCCTTTTGGATATCTATTGTAATAACTCGAGTGAAACAGCACTTCACGCCTCAGTCCGAAAGAGGCACTATTCGATCGCTTCGGCACTGCTTTCGCGCGGATCTAATCCTAATTTAGTGATTCATCTGAATTGTGAAGACGGATCACAACCAGAAGAACAGATATCGACTTCACTTACCGAAGCAGTTCATTGTCGCGACGCTTCGATGGTTGACCTTTTGGTTCGGTTTAGTTATTTGATTAGAAATTAACGAATTAATAATTTTGCGATTTTTACTTTCAATACAAATGCCATTACTTTTAGATCCGTTTTGACGCTCGCGATGACGAATGTCTTGCATTGAAAGTGGCCTCAAGTAATGGCGACAATCATTTGATGTCCAAACTATTGTCCCTCAAATCACATCCCGACCCGGAGTACAAAATCAACAAAAAGGCGCTTCAGTTCAATACGGGTTCGGGAGGCGTGGGCTTTGTGGGCAGTGTTACCTTCAGTTCGATGTTTCCGACCACTCCAGTGATGATCAATTGGCACTCTTTGAAAGGTCTGACTCAAGTGCGCAAACAGGCGCTGATCGACGCGTCGGTCGCGCATAACATCAAACTGAAGCTCAATCTCCAAAACCAAGTGACGGCTATTTCTGCAATAACTCGCATCGACTTATCGAACAACGGATTAAAACAATTGCCGTTTTGTTTGTTCCAAATGCCGTCTCTTATTATTTTGAATTTATCCCAAAATAATTTGGAGAATTTGCCCGAAACTGAGTCCGAACTGCTTTCCCCGATTGAGGCCACGAAAGCCGGGATATCTCGTCTTCGAAAATCCAGGAGTTATTCATCGGCTCTCACTTCCAATAGTTCTTCGAATCAGACAAACGGTAAATCAATTTTAATATTAAATGTTTGAATAACTCGGAAACTGTTTATAAATTATAAATTTTTATTTATTATAAATATTTAATTGACTGTATTTTCCTTAACGTTCAAAGTTTGGTCACTTCCATCACTTCAAGAACTCTATCTTCAGGACAATTGTTTGGAATGCATTCCCAAATCAATTTTCGAATTACAATCTCTTCAATTGATTGGTATTTATTGATATATTTTAGTCGATTTTTACTCAAATTTTCAATCAAATAACTAACGAACAGATCTGTCGAACAATAAACTCCATTCCCTGCCGTTCGCCTTCTGGACGGCTCCGAAGTTACGAGAAATCAATTTATCTCTCAATCTATTACGTGATCTTCCGATCAGAGCGAACACAACAGCTCTCCCTTTCTCGCCGTCTCAGCAAAACGAAACTCCAATCAAATCCAAACCTAAAAAGACTGACTCTTTGGCAGAAATTTCATCGATTAATGAAAATGAAGAGAAAGACAGCGAATCGGACGCCAAACCTATTGGGAAAATGGTTCAGAAAGACGTAAATCACGTGAATATCTGGAGTCATAGTCTGGAAGTGGTGGCCGTCGGACACAATGACGATGAGTCGGACGCTCGACAGTCGTGCAAAATAGTGTCACTCAATCTGTCGCACAACGGCTTCCAACGAATCCCTCCGACCCTCTCCTGTTTGGCCATCAATTTGACGCGACTTAACATGAGTTACAATTGTCTGCAATCGTTGGGTTGTGTCAAATCATATCCGGTTAACATAAAACACGTCGACTTATCTCATAACCAGATCTCCGAGTGGTTTAAAGTCGATTTCGACGACAAGTCTAACCATTTAGAGACAATGTCTTGTTATTCGGATTCAATCCAGTCTTCGAGTCCGAAGTCGAGTACTGTTTCGATAAAGAGTCTGAAATCAAAGTCGAATTGCATTCATAAACAACACAATCGATTGGATAACTTAAGAACTTTGATTTTGGCCAACAATAAGTTGAATCAAATTGTGATCAGTTGTGATGAAAAGGACACAAATTGTGATGAATTTGAGAAATTGGATGAAAACAATCACTTAAACAAAGGTATGAAACAGTGATAACACTTAAAACAGATGAAACAGATATTAATTGCAATGAATATTAGGTTCGAAATACAATAAATTGCTTTTCGCGAACCTATCAATGCTAGACGTGTCGAACAACTGTATATCCGAAGTGAGTCCAAACATAAGCGATTTGACGAACCTTTCGGTTTTGAATTTTGCCGCAAATAAAGACATTTGTTATTTGCCGCCAGAGATGGGTTTATTGAATAAGTTATGGAATCTAAGCACAAGAGGTTGTAATCTGAACGAACCGCTCAAGACTATGATTGAGAGCAAGAAATACAAAACTATGGATATAATCGGTTACTTGAAATCGATTTTAGAGAAGTTCGCCCTTCACTGCAATCCTGACTCAAACTTATAATAACTTTCGGTTTATTTGCTTTCAGTGCAAAACCTTACGCGAGAATGAAGTTAATGATTGTCGGCGTTCAGGGCATCGGTAAGACCTCTCTTCTCGATCTACTCCGACAAGAGGGCACCGGATCTTACAAACGAAAAACACCCGAACATTGGGGCAAAAGAATGGGAAATAAGAATCTAAATATGAAAACCCCGCGCGGGGTCACCCTCTCGACTGTCGGAGTGGATGTGTGCGACTGGACGTACGAGAAACGAGTTCGCGGACAGACATCGTTCGGAACCGTTTCCTTCAGAACCTGGGATTTCGGCGGTCAGAGGGAATACTATGCGACGCACCAGTACTTCCTGTCGAAGAGATCTTTGTATTTAGTCGTTTGGAAGATAATCGACGGCGAGAGGGGCGTCGACGGCATATTCCAATGGTTGGTCAACATCCAGGCGCGCGCACCCAACTCACCCGTCATTATAGTCGGCACTCATTACGATTTGGTCAAAGAATACTTTCCTCCCTTTTATGCCGAAGAGTTGCAGCAAAACATTAGACAGAGGTTTATGAATGTCGTCGACCCCGACAAGTGCGGTCTTCCCCGAGTGATCGACTCGATTGAGATTAGCATTAAAACTAAATATAACATAAAATTGTTGTGTAATCTCATCTACGACACTGTCTTCGAGTTGCGGTGTCCGGGAAGTAAAGAGCGACTACTCGAGCAGAAAGTGCCGGCCACTTACCTCGCGCTCGAAGACGTCGTCTCCTATTTGGCTTACGAACGGAAAGTCGAGGGAAAGGATCCGGTTTTGCGTTCCGAACAATACAAGACTGCAGTGATCGGCGAAATGATGAATAGGTATGGAATGACGTTTCGAGATATGTCTGAATTGCATTCCGCGACGATTTTTCTCCACGAAAATGGAGTTCTCCTTCACTACGAAGACACCACTCTTAAGGACTTGTACTTTCTTGACCCGCAATGGCTGTGCGATATGTTGGCCCACGTGGTCACCATCAGAGAAATCAATCCCTACGCCCGAAACGGTAATACAGTTTCCATTCATTAATTGTTTCTTAAGTTTCGAAACTCGTGTCGATTAGGACTCATGAAAATCGACGATTTGAGACAACTGTTCAAACTATCGAAGTGTGCGCCGACTGACGCCCAGACCTATTTACTCAATTTGCTCAACAAGTTCGAGGTGGCCGTCACCTGGGATAGTCGTACTCTTCTCATTCCGTCCCTCTTGCACGGGGAAGAAGATCTGCGCGCAGGCCTACCCGGCTGTGACGTGAGGGTAAACATTGTTTTGGAATTCGAACCAATTGCTCGATTTATTAATATTTATTTCCAATTTATTATCTTCAGATACCGGTGCGATCGAGAAGTTGGGCCATAAGGAAGAGCTATCAAAACAAAGATGTATTGTCTCCGAACTCCATAAAAATCCATTTCCACAATCAGTCGATATTCGAAGCGCCGAAAAGCCCTCCCATTGTATCTCTCGATGAAATCCAAGTCTCTGTTCCAGACATACAATCGTCTGAACGAATGTCCAAAAGGCAACCGAAATGTTCGTTAACTGTAATAACACGTCCGACCCATTCGATACATAGACTCGTATTAATGACTTACTTTCCGAGCGGTTTCTGGTCGCGACTAATGGCTCGCATTTTAGGCGACGATTCGATTATCGAAATCATAAGGTCTTACTTCAAAATCCCGGCGAACGCACAGTCAGACCCTATTCTGCTGTCTCTGTTCAACTCGAAGGCCGAGTGGCTCTGTTGGCAAACGGGAATGGCTTTAAAGCATTTCCACACTTATCTCATTCGAGTCAAAGAAGTCTTTTCTCACTTACCTCTCAATCCCTACGACTTATATAATATGAAATTCTTGATCCAAATGGAGGGCCAATGGAAAGACATTCAACTCAACAAATCGTCTTTACTTGAGATCTATTTACCGAATCAGTGCTTATTTGTGGAGACAATGGATTCGGAGGGGGTTTTCAGATCGTATACTATAGAACCGAATCAAGAATTAGTTACAAAACTACTGGTGATAGTCGTCGATCATATGGACACTCTTCTCGAGGACTGGTATCCCACTTTAGGCACCCGTTTCGTTCACACCTCCGAAGGAAAGTTTTTAGTCACCCGTTTGGTTCCCTGTTCTTCGTGTCTAATGATGTCGTCCCCCAACCCGAGTGGTAGCCGTTCTTCTCCAACGGCGGCTTCGAATCAATTGAAATCTCCGGACGATATCGAGTGGCAAATGATTGACTTCTTCTACGACGGCGTCAAACGGAACGTCGGTTCGTCTGATTCGCGCGATAGTGGAATGGGTCGCGAATCTCGAGACTCGAGTCGATTCTCTTCCGTCGAAGGCATCCAAACCAGTGCTCAAAGCAATCAAAGCTCTGATCGAAATAATAGCGAAGAGTCAGTCATTTATTCGTTTTTAGTCGAAGAGTGCGTTTTAGCCGTTTATCAGCAAAAGCCTCTCATTTGTCCCATTCATTCGAAACTAGTTATGCAGACCATAGCGCCGGACATTGTCTTCTATGATCTGGGAGACCATTACCTCATAAAAGCAGATAAACTAAAATACGGCAAACTGCTGGGCCGGGGAGCTTTTGGGTTCGTGTTTAGGGCCAGTATTAAAGACCCGATTAATAACACCGTTTTGGAAGTGGCGATGAAAATGTTGCAACCGGTCGACCCGGGCTATGGCGCACGAAAGTCCGATACGGCTGCCTTTAAGGGCGCTCTCAATAAGTGGGAAAGGGATCCAATGCAATACGCCTGCAAAGCCTACTGCACGGCCCGACAGGAACTCAATATTCTTCTCAATTTGAAACATCCGAATATCGTTCCTTTGGTCGGTTTGTGTTCAAAACCTCTTTCTTTGATTCTACAGTTGGCGCCCATGGGGTCACTCGACCATATCATCAAGAATTACCGGCGCTCTGGCACTCAATTCAATGTCTGGGTTCTGCAGAAAATAATTCTTCAGATATCGAAAGCATTGGAGTATTTGCATCGACAGCACATCATCTATAGAGACCTCAAGTCTGAAAACGTTTTGGTTTGGGAATTGCCCCAACCCTTCCAACCCATTCCCTATTCGATAGACGGCCCCAAAGTTGACATAAAACTCGCCGATTATGGTATTAGTCGGCCATCCCTTCCGACGGGAACTAAAGGTTTTGGAGGAACCGAAGGATTTATGGTTTGAATTATTCGATATTTACTTAGTTTTCTATACCACCCGTAGAAAGGATTGTGGTTTGACTTAGTATGACATGCCTTTGTAGGCAAATCTCTGACAATGGAGGATCGGGTACTGTTCTGCTGATATTTTAAATTTGACTTCGGAAAATTGTTTATTAAGTAAAATAAAAGTATACGTAT
>JAQIYC010000266.1:0-16054 GCA_034699545.1 Porobelba spinosa
ATATAAATTTTGTATAAAATCTTAGTTTCACATATAAATTAAATTTTTATTACGCATGATTAAATTATTGTAAAAATTTTATAATAAATTAAATTTGGTAATTTATATAAAAAATATTAAACTATTAATTTTTGTGCATTTTTGCAACAAATACAAAAATTGAATCAAATTCTTGATTAAAACGATTATTCAAAATGTTTTAATATTTCATATAATTTAAATTTAATTTGTTTTATAATTACTAATAAAATACAATTTAATTTTCACTTTATGTTTCTAATCATTAAATTTTTATGTAAACCGAAGTTGCATTGAATGAAATCAAAAAGAGTCACAATTTTCTCAAACTTATCCAAAAACATAAATTAAATTTTGATGATATGGTCACGACGTGAACACAATCGCATTGTTGTAGTTGTTGTGGTTCTTGTGGTGATTCCATGTTCGCTATGATAATTGATTATATGAGCAATGATTTGATTACTCGAGTTGTAAAAATCAAATTATTATTATTGTTATCATTATTCGTATTATTTGTCACGAGTTTATTAAGTTATTAAATTATTAGTTAGGTGTCAATGCATAGGTACTGGTGCACCGGTGCCCCTATAGGAAAGCCAGCTTTTGTCACGATAAGGCATATATGAGCTGAGGATCCGGTCATCTCTGAATTGATGGTTGAGTCGGAACACAATGAAAGTATAAGTTTGGTGAATGAGCCGACACTTGTGCCACTTGTTTAGCGGTTGTTTAGCTGCACAACCATCTCATGATTGCTTTGAGCGCTCTTTCATTAGCTGTGGCGACTGAACCAGAAGAATGGACACGAATGAAGATGAAGAACACTGGGAGTCACCGGCAATATATGGCAGAGAAATGGAGAGAAGTGTATAAAACGGTGAATACAATAGAAGTTCTGCTAATTTCAAAAACTTATTTCCTTTCAATAGTGCGTAACAATCATTGCAATCATTCCTGAATGCAATGCCGTAAACAAAGTTAAGAATATATATAATTTATATTAGAATTATTGCTAATATTTAGTCAGCGGTAGTGTTGGCCAGAGTTCCGCGTTATTGAAACCAAATTATATGTTTGCGGCAGAGCTGGTGCTGAAGACGCACTCGTATCAGCATTTCTCTATTAAAACTAATTAGTAGTCATATATAACTTAATATATAAAATGTATTTTTTAAGTGATAAAAAAATTGGTATAAATAATAAGTTATTGTCCGAAATTAGAGGCGAAAAAAATTTGTGTTGAGACGAGTGCTTAAAAAATAGTATAATTCAAAAACAGACGACTACTGAATAAACCAATTTTGATTGAATTAGTTTTTTCGGGTTCTCTGTTATGTTATTGAATGGATTGTTGACTGAATTATGGGAACTAAAGCCAAAATGAATTTTTGATTGCTTTTAATGCAAACTATACTATATTGATACTAACCATCAAAGCGAGACATTTCATATAAAAAATTGTTAGTAATTATTAGAAAAGAGGCACACATTAGCTCAGGTATAGTCTGTCGTACCTGAGTATAGTGTCGCCCACTTTTTTTTATTGGCAATTCGACTCAAATACGGCTTTAATTGCTATTATAGGATCAAATGAAAGCCAAAAAACTAGTAGTGAAAGCACTGCTGATGTGGCCCTAGAGGTGACATCCAATTACTCGACAACCAATAGAAATATAACAAATATAATAATTATTATTACTTTGCAGATCATTGTGCTATTGTTCGGTAGTTTATATGTAGTATTTCGGCCCCAAAGCCAATATATTTCTATAATTATAACTTTTAAGCATAAAATGAGTTGTTTTTCAGGTCTTTGTTCGATAAAAATGTGCGAAATAGAGATCGGAATCAAATTGAATCAAAAGAATTGTTTATAAAAAATGAGAAAAATAGAAATTAGAAGTAAAACAAGAGTGGAATTAGTTTTTATAGAAAAAAGTTTAGTAAAAAGATAGCGAATGGCAACTAAAAAGTGGTGAAGAGAGTGATTGAAGAGTTGATCGTTGGCTGACATTGAATGCAATTGAATGAATAGGCAATCATTAACTGCAGGAATGAATTGAAAGAACATAATAATGAAATGAGCCATAAGTTAGCCATAAGTTAGCTTTGAGTAGACGTTTGGTGTGTTTGGTGTTGGCAATGGAAAGCACTTAAATCCTAAGATATATTTACTCCCGACCACACACTCTGTTGAAAGGACCGCATATTCCCAACTAAATTACAAAGTAGTACTGAATTAGTGCTGAATATGTTTTCCAGTTTTCAGACTTCAATTTGCTTTTGAAATCTTTGTAATACTCGTCATCACAATCGCTACGTCTGTACGGGTCGTGTCGTTAGAGAAGTTGATCGCAATGTCGATGACTGACATATTCTTAAAATAAAGCAATTTGACTCAATTTGACTCAATTAAGTGCCGCTCAAACTTGTTATTTATTTATTAAGTTTAAGCCGAGTCTTGACTTTCATCTTCTTTTTAACTCAAAGCGATGTAATAATAGACAGCATTTGAAAAATTGATTATTTGATTGATTCTCTCGGGAACTAAACTCAATTGTCATCTGCTTTGCAGTCTTACAATACCTTTGAATTGCGGCAACTCTAGTCTACACTACAAGAACTGAAAAAACATTCTTTTGATTGAGAACTGCAAACGTAAAGCACACGGAATGGGAAAAGAGATGAAAAAATGATGATTGATATCAAAGATGAGAGCGAAACAGAAAATCTAAATTAAAATGTATGTCATGTGTGTAAGTCATGTGTATGTCTTCGGCAAATATATAATTTGAGTGATGAGTAGGTATTGATTGAAACACTTGAAAAAAATTGAAAGAAACTGAAGAGCAATAGAAAAATCTAATCTCATTACTCGTGTGACATCACAACAAACATCACAAGTATTTCTCAAGAGATCAACATTTCTCAAGCTTTAGATCATTTTAATTATATAGCATTGAGATCATCAAAAATAAATTAGTTTTTCGTTTATTGTTTTTGTTTGGGTTTAATAGAAAATAATTCACAAAAATTAATGAATGAGTTTTAGTGTTTTTATTTAGTTTATGTTTTAACTATTTGTGTATTAATGCGATAGTTATTCAGGTTTTTATGCAATCAGTAATTCGGATATACAACGAAAATATTGTCACTTTGAATGAGTGGAGAATTTGGTCGACTCTGAACGACATGTTATATATTAGTGAGAGTTATGAAGAAGTTCTCAGTTTTACGACAATATCTGTTCATTTGGTCGACTGTAAGCGCTATGAAAGCCAACTCAGCTGTCGAGGCACGGGATCCAAATGATAAGAGTGTTGGAGAAGACACTCTATAAGCATAAAAGTAGAACTTCAAGAGTATGAAAGAATCTTTTAGAACACGTCTTCCTATTTAGCTTATCTTATATTTGACTCACTTTGGATCAGTTGCCAAACGCCAAGATTAACTGACAACGACTCACAACGACTTCTTCCTCTTCTTAGTTACCAAAACAACACAACATATGACAGCATATGTTAGACACTATACCATCGATACAATCCAACATCACTTCACTTCTTACCAGTTCTCTAAATATTGGTTCAAATCTGGTTTCAAATGCAAATTCATTACTAATTAATTTAAACATAAAATTTATAATAGTTTTGTATATTTTAAATGATGCACAAAATTATTCAAAATAAATTCAAATGTGTTTATATGACTTACAGAATGAAATCTAAACTTAAATTCTCAATGATTTTGATGTTCAGTTCAAAATAAATTAATCATTTCTTATCAGATTTTTCAGTTATTTCTAAATAACTTAAAAATCTAAAAATAAAAATAAAAAGTAGAAAAATATCACTTTATTCTGTGACTAATGTGTGTGAAGTGAGTATTAAATTCATACGAAAAAAGAGCCGAAATATATGATTATTTAAAAATTTTCAAAAACCTCAATAAATCAAAATTTTCTGATAAATGAAGTGATAATTTTGAAATAAATAAACAAAAATAAGAAAAATTCAATCAAAAATTAAATTGCATTTCAATTTATAGATTGGCAACAGTTTCTATTATCATGACTTCAGGAAAACACATTTATATACTACATTATTTATATCTATACTGTATACACGGAATAATAATGCTTCTCGTCAAATTTGTCCTAAATGCTTTACTGCTAGTTTTAGTAATTCTAGCTGATTTGACCTATTACAATTTTTAAAATTATAAAACAATAATTAATTTGTTAGCTAGAGATCAGTGAACTATATGTTAAATACCCAAAAGTGTCGCATTCGTCACAATTATCAATTCATACAAAATTCTAATTAAATACATTTAAGTGCTTTGTCTTCATTATATTACAATTGTTTTTCTTTCAACTGCTATCTTAAGCTACGATATATTGTGTTAACAAATATTTATATATTAATCAAATTTGTAATAACTTATACTTAGTATTAAATTTCTTGTGAGAAAATTAAATAATTTTTTTGTTATTAAATAATTATTCAATTATATGTATATGTATTATAAATAAAATTCTGCGAGACTTGGGATGTCGAGACTTCTGCTTTGATTTATTAAGATATCATTTGCTTTAAACTTAAGTGAATTTCGTTCTACAAAAAATAATTATGTATTGAATGTTTGGCTCTAATTATAAGAATTATTTTTACATAAATGCAGTCAAAAGTGTTTTTATGTAAATTACTTAACCGACGAATTGCACTCTTAAAGGCAAATGAGTGATAAACTCAAGAAGTATTACAAAAACAGTTCTTTTAATATTGGGTTTACTTTTAAAGTTTTATCTTTTGCTTTTCATTTAAATTAAACTAATTGATATTTATTTTTAAATAAATATATTTTAAAATTTTAATTCAATAATAAAGTTTGAGAAAATATCTTATTTAGGATTGTATAATTATGTAATTAAGTATTTAAAAATTATATTTCAACGTTATTAGACATCATTTTTATGATATAGTATTTTGTTGCACTATTGCCTAGCTTTAAAATATGAATATCAAAACTAGCAACGTTTCTTAGCAGTGAGCTATTTAAAATTTAATTGCATAGCTTAGTCGTTATCAAGTTTGTGACATCGAGTTATTTTTACATTTTTATTAAATATGTAATTCATACATATTTTTAAAATTTGTTTTTCAAACATATTTGATAAAAATATTTTAATTGAGTTTCAAAAAAAACTTTTGATTTATTTTTTCAGTTAATTTTAGAAATTGTTTTTACTATTTGAGAGAAGAGAAAAATCTGATAGTAGAGTCAGTTTTTGCAACGTTTGTGCAAACGTTAATTTTGTCTTTTCTTTCCAAATCTGATTAGTAATACAACTATTAAAATAATTTATGACTTTTTCTTATAATTAGAAAAATTATCTAAAAAGATAATCAATGTGTTTAAGGAATGACAAAATTGTTGATAAAAGCGACTAAACCGTAATGAGCTATCAGTTTAATTCAACGAAACAATTCGAAAGCAATTGTTTTCTCAAATCGAGTCTACAGTACAGTAGAGCTATGACTATGAGATAACATTACAGATTTGCACAAAATATTCTGCAAATTCATTCACATTCTAACATTCGAATGACATTTGTTTTAATGTTATCTCACTTTAAATCTTCAACTAAACTGAACTCTCGTTCGAGAGTTTCCGAAATTCTTGGTTTAATTGCGAAACCAATGCTTGTGTTTGCGTAGAACTGCGGAGAAGTGCAACCAAACCAATGCAATGCGTATGCGATCCGTATGTTATAAATATAAAGAATGGAAACTATTTTAACCAGAATAAAGATGAGTTTTAATTTTAATTTTTGCCATGTCTTCCAAGAGTTGCGTTTTTCATCAGATAGTGTGCAGACTATGTATGCATTTGTTAGCAATGATGAAGTGCTTCCAAATTGCTCTGGAGATTGATTACGTCTAAACATATCAGAAACAACTTATTTAAGTCGACATTGTTTTCGCTCAGTTCTGCAGTTCTGCTCATTCACTGTCTGCTCGTTATTCCGATACCAAAGTCTAGAAATAATTATCTCTTAATTTTCAATTTGAGTTTCAATTTGAGTTTCAATTTTATTTTTATTAATTAATTCTAATTTGTATTCAAAACGACATTCAAATAGATTTAAGTAATCATTATTGTGCTTGAGCATATTGTGCTCATTGGAGGATATAAGTACTTATGACTTTGAATTTTTATTCCAAACCGATTATTACCTTATTCAATAATTATTATTTTAAGCACAGTAAGCACAATTGGTTTGCTTTTAATTTAATTACATCAGCCAGTTTAAGTTATTTTTGTTACAAAAAACTTAATATTTTTTAAATTATATATTTAAATTAAAATCAGCATTCTCTAATGTATTGTAGGAATATTTTATTTAAAATAGCTTGCGAATAATTATTATTTATAAAATTTTCATTTAAAAATATATTTCTAAACAATTTTGCCAAAATATATATATTTTTATGGAAATTAATTTTGTTTTCTATTTTATAGCACATTTACAAATTGTTTTAAAGTTTCATTAATAAAACTATACATAACTCGTAGTGTAATAAAAATTTAAAGTTATTTTTGTTAATCTATTTTTTAGTTTAATTGCAATTAATTACAAAATGACAACAAAAGCAAATGACATCACATTCTATTCGTCGCCATTGAAAGTCTGACAAAATAGATGTGGTTTTGAATGAATCGGTAATTAAGTAATGGCTTCAACGCTAACGAATGCAGTCATACAACGACATAGATTGCAAAGATAGGGATAACTCTCATTAAAATTCCTGACTAATGCTGTATTAGTAATAAATTAATAGTTGAGTTGGTGTAGAGTAACATCAATGCAAAACAGTATGCGTTCACATCGTTGTATGCATTCGCGAACAATATTCGGATGAGATTCCAATGTTTGCAATCTGTGCGACAGCGGTGAACATCATACGACTCGGACGACTCGCTCTTCTAATTCAAACACCAGAGCTATTATTGAGTCAAACATATTATATACATTCAAACATATTGTCCTTCCGTTTCACATGTAATTCAATATTCGAAAAGATCGATAAGAGATATGAATTTGGGATAACTGGAAGAGAAGAGGACATAGACTACAAACACTGTTTTTAACGATGTATCCAATTATGAGAATATGAAGACTTTTTTAGACTCAAAGCCAGCGATTATGTAAGACTACAGTACAGACAACAAAAGCTTCAAATTAAACCACAGTTTCGTCATATTTTCTAAGAGTTGTCTATTTATAAACAGGCACAAATTATATATTTTTCTATTTTCAAAAAATAAAAACATGTTATACTCCAAGTGCATTCAATTTATCAATAAATTCTAAATTTTAAAACATATTTTTTGTTTTCAAATATTTATTTTTATTATTTTTTGTACAATTTAACAAAAGTATAACAAATATAAATATTAAGTATAAAATAAAAATATAATTCAAATTTAAGGTTAAATTGCTTTCAATCAATTAGATATTTAAAAGAAAAATAAGATTAATATTACTAAATATTAATAATTAATTAAATGCATTAATAAATTAACGTTATCGTTTAGTGGATTGCTTATACAATTTAAACTAAATTTTTAATTAATATATTGGACATAAAAGCAGTAATGTTTTTTAATGATTTAACCAGCTAAAAAATAAATTTTAAATTATTATTTTAATCGAGTTTTTAATATTTAGTTTAATTGAAGCGTAGAATAGATTAAAACTAATATAAAATCGTGTTTCAATCAAATATTTTTGAATTCCTGGTATATTATAGTTTAGAAAATAAAAAATGCTAATTATTTCTCAATTCTTTAGACTATAATTTAAAATTATATATTTTAAAGCAATTGATATAAGTTTGAAATTTTTATATTTAATTTAATTCAGATCTAATATTTCATAAAATAATAGAGACATTAAGTTTAAGCAATAAATCCAAAAGTAATGGAAAGAGCGCTCGAAATAGCATTTAGTTCTCGTTTTAATGACTTAATTATATAAACGAATCATAATTTCGGACAAATCGGTATTCAAGCCATTGCTCATAAGTTAAAGAGAATGTCTTAATCATAGAAGCATTGATTAATTGAAGACATTAGGATCACAACATCATAACATCGCCTCAAAACTCAATAATAAAAATAATATCAAAGTTTCAAAGTTTTGCGTTTAAGGCCTGACGTCTCGAAATTGTGGCTCTTTTTAGGATAGAAAACGTGAAAAGTTATTGATTGTATTTAGATGTTAGGCATAGGCGGCATAAGCGCTGCCAAAGCTAAGCAATGGTGTGTTGTGTTCCTCCCGTTTCACACCTTAAGCATAAAAGCCCGAACGAGAAGAAAAGCCGCCGCTGTATGTCATTCCTCACAAGTCTTCATCATTGAGGGGTCATTAAGACAGCATAGCTCGCAACCCATATATCGGCAAACAATGCTCAGGTATATTAGGGCATAGTATGTCTACCATTATTTGATTGGAAGCCAACGTCGTTATGATTCTAAATTGTAATTTGACAGACATTCTAATTGTGCTGTCATGTAATTGATAAGCACCGGCATAGGCACTGGCATATCATGAGATGAACTTTCAAAACTTAATGGAATCGATTGTGTTTGAAAACACATGTTGTCTGTATATGTGTTGTCTGCATGTGTGGTCAATCATAGTTTCATTTCCATCTAATGGTATGGCTTTATATGGCTTTATATTGTGTTATGTAATGCAAAACAACGTCTTTTCCTTCAAATCTCAGATTACTTATCAATCGAATTAAATGCGAATATTATATGCACTACAGGTTTGGATAATAATAATAATAATAATTATTATTATTATTTTCAGTACAATCCCTGGAATTTAATTCATTGCAAATATTATTTGATTAATATATTTTAGTAAATATTAATCAATAGATATATCAACTTCTGACGACTTATTAATATATGTTTTTGGAGTTATATTCGACAAAAAATGACAGTAAATAATGAATGAAATATACTGTATATACTGTATAGTAAAACATAAAATGAAACAATTATTTAGAATAAAGAGAATCCGCTTTGAAGTGAAGCAATGAATTTGTTGTTTTGGCTAATAATGATTGTTTGCGTGAAATGGTGTATAAAAGACAAGTCTTAATATCAATTATATTTAAGCCTCAGCTCTGAAAGCACGTAAAGAGCTATTGAATGAGATGTTGATGAAGTCAGAGGTCAGTTCGTGCCATCACTGCTGGCGTTAACGAAGTCGAGGGATAGAGAAGAGCCGACCGATGGATGAGAGACTGAGCCATCAAACCATCAAATAATCATTTTAACAAAACAAAGACATCTTAATGAGGTTGTAGTAGAGTATGGTATGGTATGGAGCAGTAGAGGTATTGGAGGCAGTGGTAGGGGCAGTCGGCGCAGGCATGTTGGGTGGCATTACAATAATCTTAATGCCCGTTCACGACCAAAAATATTTCGCCCAAACGGCCGGTTAGTTACGCCCTTTTAAAGCGGGTTTTACTTAACCAATGTCTTCAAAAGTGCAAATGAAGGCAATCCGGGGTAGGGGTAGACAGAGTCGACACTGGGTTCAGATCCGCTCTTAGGCTCAATCAGTTCACTCGATATCCCATTACATAAATGGATGAAATCCAAGCAATTCTATGCAATTGTAAGCTATAATTATTTGTTAATATTTCATAATTAAAACGAATTATTTATTCAGAATTCAGTTTTTATAGCATTTTTAACAGTGGTTTTACACGATATTAAATACATAATAGTTTGCCCCAGCATTGACTGGCAAGAGAGAGCCACCAGTGCCAACATGATTGTCAGTTACCAATTAACTCAAATGAACAATCATTCGGCGTTTGATTCACCGACTCATTTGCAAACTGCTTAAGATTCAGCCATTAGTTATCACAAGACATCAATTTGAATGTCTGATAACGTAATTAACTGCCATTTAATACCTTATTTAACACTTGCTCTGCCGATGAGAAATCGGATCAACTTTTAAAAGCAACTAATTTCTCAATTTGCTTCACATTTGACCGAATCATCAATAACTTTCAGTTCAATTAAGAAATTTATTTATTCCTTATTTAGCTTTGATTTGTTTAATTGCATTTTTATTCATAAACTAATTATTTAAAAATATTTACAAATACATAAATGCATTAAAATAAATTTAAAAATTAAATTAATATCTAGATTAAATATTTTAACTGGTTTAATTAATAAAAACAATAAATCATTAAAAATTAGATATATTGTATATTTTTAACAATAGTATTTACATCAGGGATGTGGACGGGGGAAAATCAGCCTTAAATTCCCCCTGGCATTGAAAATTCTGAAAAATTTCCCCTCCCCCTGTGCTGCGCCAAGAGATATACTCCCCCTAAAAAATTTGCCGCCCGCCCTCGGCGGCAGCCAATTTTTTAGGATATTTAAAAAGTATATTTAAATTTAAATTAGAAACTGTACAATTATATTGTTAATATATTTTTAGTTTTAATTAGATAAGGTAAATTAGATTGCAAACAGATTCAATTTTAAGGTACAGTACAATAATGTTATATTAAAAACTAATTTTAAAGATAATTTGTTTGACACTTGACTTGAGTAGAAATCTTTATAAGAGTGAAATGTATTGATATATTCTGAAGCGGAAAATGTTTATAAACTAGAAAATCGATTTATGTCTCATTTTCTTCAAAACTATTTACAAGAATTTATTGTTTTCTTACATCGAATTGAATTGATTTGAATAAATATTGTCGATTCCAATGCAAAGTTGGAAACGCAATAAAAGTGAGGCCATTCCGGCAGTTCATAATAGCGGCACTTTTGATGCGCTCATACTAGTGCTCATACCTGTGCCCATACCTTAGGCCAGCGTAAGACCACCTGCATTGCCACTGCTCTCCAAATCTATTCTTTTTATATTTATATTTCTATGAAATTCAATTTTATCTCCAGTTTCTCAATCAGTTAAATATATTCAATCAAATCCTATCAATATTATGATTCATTGAATTCCTTCATATTCTGCGGACATAATACATTAAATTGAAATATAATTCTAAATCTAATCTTTTTCTTTGCAAAAAATTCTCCTTGCTTGTATAATTACAATAATAAAAAACTGATTGATTATAGAATTGATTAAATATAAATACCCTGACAGTAATTTAATCATTATATTTTAATAAGACATTTCTATCAGTGAATCAATTTCGAGATATAAATATATATAAAAACACTAATAAAGTAGTTTCAGACTCTCAGCTCATGTATGGTATTATGTTTTAGTGTATTTGATATTAACTAAATTTAATGTAAGAGAGAGCCCGGCTCACACAACAAAAAATTAGCCTTCCATAGTTCATAGCCATAACTAGTGGTTGGGTTCGAGTTTCCATCTGCTCATGAGTAGTGTCATAATGATAGGTCTCTCGTTACTAACTCTAATTGAATTTCCCTCATATACTGTACTGTCGGTGCCTATACAACACACTATGAAACTACAGATTTGAGTCGAGTATTTGAGTATGTATTGTATATAACTATTGTAGAGCTCAGAAAAACTGAAATAAGAGACTTTTTTGCGACCGCAACGGAATTGACTGAATATTTGATTTCAAATCTCTATTTTCTTAATTTAAAAAATTCAGCGATTGTTGGATAAAAAAGTTGTTTTCACACAAAGACATGTTCAGAAAATAAATAAAACTGATAATCATATTAATTTTATTAGTAAATAAATTTAAATTCTTTATAACTTTGCTTAGAGAATTTTAATTAAAAATTTTACTATTATTTAATTATTATTTTTAAAATTTTAACTTTAAAAAACAAAATAATTTTTAAAAGAATAAATATAAAAAAGGTTTAAAAATTTATTAAGATAATCCTTAAATTTATGCCAATTGTTTAAAAAGGTAAACTTGCTCAATTTTTACGAACGCATAACAAAAACCAATTTTAAACTGAAATACTTAACAATAAATAACTCTTTGAGAAACTAAAAGGCTTTTCGAAAAAATACTTACCGAAAAATTTTTAAAAGTGTTAATCATGTGAACGCAAAGCAGCAAATATCAAGCTAATTTCGTTTTAAAAAGCAAACGCTTAATTTTAAATAATATTTATTTTTTAATATAATAATTAGCAAATAGTTTGCCGAAACAATTTAGCAAGTTAAACATTTCAAAACATTTAACATAAAAACATTTTTATTTTGAGCAAACGAAGAGCATTTGAGTGAATAGAAAATAAAGCTTAGAATAAAAATACTCAAAACTTTATTTTAAGAACAACTTTAGCTTTTAAACAAAAAATATTAGTGTTGTTCAAAAACAATTAGCGTTTAATTATTTTCAATTCGTTTCGGTTTTTATTACTAAAAGAGTAAGAATTTTATAATAATTAACACAATAAACGATTTGAATTCAAAGTTAAAGTTGAATTAAAAACTAATTTATAGTTTTATATTATGCCTAAAACACACCTCTAATGCAGTTTTATAGGCGAAGTGTCGGTTAGAAATAGATTTGCAATTGAATGTTGAATAGAGAGACGACAATGTATTGAACAAAAAACTATTTTAATATTACAGCTCAACCCAAAAGAGTCGAATAAATATTAATAATAAATTTGAACGAGAATAGACTTATAAAAATATAATAAATCATAATTCATAAACAATAGCGCACATCATATCAGGTATTCCTAAAGTATGGTATTATTCACTGATTAAAGCTCTCCTGAAGAAGAAGTGTTGTTGAAGAAGAAGAGTGAGTCTGACGGCACGCAAGAGGTGAGAGTAGAGTACGATTTGGAGTGTATTTTGTGACAACGAATTTGTGCAAAAATGCAGTTATTTTTCCGAAAGTTGGGCTAAAATGCATTTAGTATTTAGTGTGATATTAGAGAATAGTTTATCTCAGCTATAATTTGTAGTCTTAAGATCGCAATGCGATACATGCGATCCACCCGTACCCACAAAGAGTAGACTGTTGGGTGTGCACGAGCGTGAGTGCTCTACACGGCATAGTTAGGTGGGTTAGGTGGTGCCCATTGCAATCTAGCTTTGAATTAATGAAATCAAATCAAATCACTATTTCTTTTCACTCCATTCAGTCGAACACTGTATGCAGTGATTAATAATACGACACTATATGATGATATGATGCGATACTATTTTATGTCATACTTAATGTCTCTAAAACCTGAGCTCATCCTTTGTTTTACAACTATTCCTATTATTGATTACTTTTGATCGCATGCTTAGCCATCATTCATCAAAATCGAGTTTTTGTGTTGGCTTTTGAGTTATTTTCAGTTTTCGTGATCACATATTACTTAACTCATTAATTGCTATATTTTTGTTGTATTTTTCGTTTTTCTGCTCTTCACTCGTCCAACCATTTTGTGGTTTTGGGCGAGAGATCGGCTGCAGAGAAGATGAAGTCATTTGTGTTTGAATTAGCAGTCGTTGATGGCATCCCTTTAGCATATTTTGCATTCATTTAACTCAAATCTATTGCTTGTAATTTGAACTCTTCTCTCAATTTAAAGTCAAACCGACGACAGATTGGGAGAGAGAGAGAGAGAGAGAGAGAGAGAGAGAGAGAGAGAGAGAGAGAGAGAGAGAGAGAGAGAGAGAGCACTATTGCAACTTTTAAAATATCGCATTTAAATACATTATATATTGTTTGCTTTGAACTATAAATTGTAAAAATAATTTAGGCGTGAATTTGAGTAAAAAATAAAGTCATTTAAAAAAATACGATATTTAGTGCTAAGAATAAGACAATTATGTCTTAGAGAGCAATGAAACTGGTTTTGCGTAATAACATAGTGTCATAAGAAGTGTTTTGATTAATTACATCACATATGTGTTACTCAACTAACTGTTAGTCCTTTAACTTGTTAGCAATACATAGAATCACTAATAATAAGTTTACAACACAATTAACGCGTAAAGAAAAAACTAAATTATAATTTTGTTTCTCTTTAAATATTTTCCAATGTGTGGGTATTTTGCGAAAACATATTCTTGTAATTTATTTTTCAAATCTTCATTACATACTTCCTGTGCTCTTCATAAGCCTTACAACGCTTGATGTCTTCAAATTGAATGCCAAAACTGTTTGCACTAAACGAATAGTAAAGAAAAGTTTGTTTTACGCTTTGCTATATTGTGTGGAAAATTCATATGAATTTTTCAGACATTACATTGATTTTCGAGTCAAGAAATTCCATCAAAAACTTTGCTTTACTTTACTTTTTACTTAACAGACATTACAATCTATATTAAAAAGAAACGATAAGTGAAAGCAAGAGTGAGTTGGAATGAGCAAGCAGAGAACAGGCAATGCACAGGCAAAGAGTAAGCAGAGAGCCGGGTCAGATTAAGTGCTGAACCCAATCGCTTTCCATCGTTTATCATCGAAATGGGTTTAGAGAAAAGGCGTTCATTATGTCAAGCGTTTCAATGTTTCGATTGGCCGAACATTGCATTTATTTTTCTCTAATATTTGTGTTTCAAAAACCTTTGCTTCACTTCAGTTCAGATCCAATACAAAAAGTTTAGATGTGTTTAAAAAAGAAAGTTTTTGAATACCTAATAAAAATATATATTAAAGTTAAGTATTAATTAAATGAAAATTGTATTTAATTTGTGTTTTAATCGGCGTATAAATTATTTTTAATGAAGAAAAACCAAATTAATAAAAATTTATTAAATTAAAACTTTTATTACATGAGTCATAAAAAAGAACATATAATTCATATTAAATTTTGTATTCATTACAATAGAATCTAAGCGTTAAAGAACTAGCAAACAATCGAATAGTTTTAATGAGTCATTTAGCTTTACGCTGATTAACGTCTTTAGGTCTGAAATTGCTTTTTCACACTCAAAACGATTGATGAAAGTTTGGGCTCAAAGTTAAAGAACGCGTTCACTAAACGCTGGCATTAATTTCATTTCGCATTTATTCCGAAATGAATTGCTTTTGTATTTATTGTTTGTATCGCATGATTGCTCCATCACTTCAATGAGAGCACAGCCCCATCAGTGCCCGAGCGCTTCACCAGAGCTACACAACTAGAAAATCTCAAATAATTTGTACTAATTTGCATAAAGTTAGGTCACAATAAAGCCGGTGCAACACTGCCGGTGCTATTAAGCTTTCGTATAATGTGATTCATCCCAATATTATTTACAATAAACTATTAATTTTCTAGAAGTTCTTTACTTGAATAACATTTGCATTATATAATTCAATTTTATTGAAGCAAATTAAGTAATTTTTTCAAAACTTAACTTTTATTATATATTTATTGATTGCAGACAATTCCTTCTCGTAATTGTTACGGAGCTTAGCATTGATTCAATTTTGAAAAAGCAATTCATCATTCTTTCAAATGCTTAATAGTTTTTAATAATAAAAATTCTAAACAAATTTTAGCCGTTTATGATGTGATGGAAATTAATATAAGCTTTTGAATCATTTAGAAGCAATTTTTTAATATTCAAGATTGTTTTATTTTTAACCAAATAATTATATACAGTTTTATTGAAATATCGTTACTCATATAAAAACTAAAAATATAATACGAGACAAATTAATGCACTATTAAAATAAAAAACAAAACCAAAAAATTTAGATAATTAACACATAAAACGATATAATTTTATTTATATTTTAAATTCAAAATTGCTTTTAATAGTTTTATTAGTTTTTGTTGTTTTTTGTTTTATTGTTTTTTATAGTTAACTAATTTAGTCATAAATTTGAAAGAAAATTTAAATTTAATTATTTATTATATCTTAATTTAAAATACAATTTATTTTTGTTTTAAAACATAATTATAAATAATTGTTAATATATGCGAATTGTTGACAACAAAAACAATTGATTTTCTCGTCTATCTATTTTTGATCAAATGTATTCAGTTAGAGGTTGGGCTAAATTTAAGACCC
>JAQIYC010000267.1:0-16000 GCA_034699545.1 Porobelba spinosa
TGTGCTTGTGCTTGTGCTTGTGCTTGCTCTATTTCGGTTTACACGTTGTTAATTTATATTTTCAGATGATTAACATAATTAAAACTTTTCAATTCGACGTTTTGTTCCCATTTTATGAGTTTTTGCCGACGTATGGCTGTATTATACCAATAGTTAGGCTATAATTGGGTCTAAAATGAGATGAGTTTTGGCGCAAATTATTTGAATTGAAACTGATTTGAAAACTTGGTTTCGAAACCTTATACAACATTTCCTTTCCTACAGTTGTATTGATAGACGAATTATAGACATTGAGAGATAATGTGATTTTATTCAAACATTTACGTCTTGTCTCGGATCACATTTCTTCGGACTATTTTGTAATTTGAAATTTTATATAATTTTAATTTTATGTTTTAACTAATTTGAGAAATATAAAACAACAACAAAAATAATTTTTTAACATTAAAGGTTATCATATTTTAACCATGTTTATGTATTTTCGTCTAGACTATTGTTAGTTTTTATCTTTAAAAAATTTACAACCTTATCAAATTAGTTAGTTATTAAAACGCAAATAATTAAATAGTTAATAAAAATTTATTTACTTTAATTTTATACTATGTAATACCTAACATTTCGACGGTCGGCCAAGCCAGAGGGGGGAGGATCAGGTAGCTAATAATCTAAAAGTGCCATGGCTTATTTAAACATTTTATAACATTTTCGGCTTATTTAACCGAGTTTTAATTGAATTAACAGAAAAAATTAAAAATTTTGCTAAAAAACACTAAAAAATTTGCCGGGGAAGAGGAGGGTCAGTATGTTTTATCCAAGGGGGATTTTAGGCTGACCCTCCCCCCCCCCTCTCCCGTCGACATCCCTTGTAATACTTTAATTTATGAGTTAAAAATTATAACTTATTCTCCTAATATAAAAAAGATAGTGTTTATTAATTTGAATCAAAAAATTAATTTATTAAATGAACCGAATTAATTATTATGCAAACGACTTACAAACTAGAATTGAATTGTTCTCGTATTGAACCAAAAAATTAGAATTTCTATGATTACAAATTCACATCAAAAATACACTTTCATTAATACATTCAATAAAATATTCATTTGAATAAAATCTAATCAATACAAATGATTAGTTAGTTTTTGATATACAGTAAGGCATTAGATTAGACTTTATTTTCATAACCATTATTGCAAACCTTTTTTGTTTATTTATATAATCTATTCAATGAAACAATTGCTTGAACTTAAATAAGAATTAAACTTTTTCCGACGCGGAATAGTATTATTATTTTAGATATTTATTATTATTAGAAATTTATTAAACACTTAAACATCAATAACTTTAAAAGTAAAATAACTTATATATAAATGAGCAAAAAAGTAAATGGATAGTTTGCTTTGTGGTTAGATTATTCAAACGGATATAATATATGCGCAACAATTTACTTTAAGTGATTGCATTTTTATCATCAATTAAAAATTTAGCTAATTAAATTTAATTTAATCCAGTCTTGGTCAATTTTGATAAAGTTTGAATTAGTTTTTAGTATAAAATATTTTTTTCACCATAAAATTAAATCCGGATTGAAGGGAGAGGGGGGGGGGGGGGGTTAACATCTAACAAAAGCAAGAACAACTAAAAATTATTTATTTTTAACTGTAATTAAAAGCAATTAATTTAATTATGAATATTTAAAATATAATGAAATAAATGTTTATTTAATTTATGAAATAAAATACAATTAATATATGAATCGATAATAGATTTTGTTTAAAATAATGTAAACTTTTTCTAATATAAGATTTAAAACATTAATTAGATTTAATAAAAGGCAGAGTAGGCGCGGGGTTTGGCGATTGTTGCGATGATCTAATTTGAGCCATAGTCTGGTCCAACTCCGCCAAAGTGGGGATTCTTTGTGGTCTAAACATCGGCTCAAACCTGAACGGAATGACTGGTTTGGGCGTCGCCTCCATAGAGTTGGTTGTATTCAAAGACGGCTTTTGTTGTGTGACTGAAAATAATTGATTTTCGAGAAAGGATTGGACGCTCGGGTCTAATGTCGAGTTCGAATTACTTGGGAATTGAAAGACTGTGGGCTCCGGCAGAAGGAATGACGACTCGCGGCTAACCATTTGGTTCCTAAGTTCTGTATTTTTCTGATTATTAGTTGAACTCTCGGCCAAAGAAGTCTTTAAACCAGTTTCAACCCTTTCATTAACATTGGTTGAAGAGGCCATCAGTGCAGCGATTGGAACAGGATTTTGGGCCGGAGTTGAGACGGGTGTGAAGGACGGAGTGGGGGCCGGAGTAGAGGCCGGACGAGCACTACCTTCTTGAAGCAGTCGATCTGGAGATACGACTAATGGCATGACTACAAGTGGTGATTCTGTCGGGTTGAACAGCTGTCGGGCATTGATTGCAGGCATCGGTGCATTAAACTGTCCGCTCGGCAGTGAAAGACCTGTCGGTACGCCGAGTGTTGGTCCGGACTGTTGAGAGAACTCATCCCTAAAATTACTATTTGCGTTGTCGGCAAAGGTTGAGCCGAGTTCTGTTGAACCGATGTTTGGCAATGACTGGAAGGTTGGGTTTTGAGGGGTTTGAGGGGTTTGAAGGTTGAAGTTCTGAACTCGAAATGAGTCGAAGTTAGAAACTGGAGAATCAAAGTTTGGAATTCGTGACTCGAAGTTCGGCTGATTTGAGAACATAAACGTCTGGACGTTATTCGGTGTTTGGGGAACGGGATTCACGTTATTTGATAGTTGGGGAACAGGACTCGCGTTATTCGGCGTTTGTTTTAAAACTTGATTTTCATTATTTGTTGGTTTCGGAACTGGATTTGCATTGTTTGGTGTTTGCGGACCAGGATTTGCAGCAATTATGGCCGCATTGGATGTTCTCGACTCCAGAGCTGGCGTTTGAGACAAACTGTTTGGAGCGGATGGAGATTGCGGTGAATCAGATGCGGGAACTTCTTTCTGGCCATCGGGAGAACTAGCACTGGACAGAGTTGGGTCACCGAAATCAAACACTTGATCGTTGACTCGAAGCTAACCATTGAATGGAAGCATTTGGAAGATGTTTGGCATAAATGAGTTAACGTCCGGCAGTTCAGGGAATGTGGCGTTGATTGAAGTCGAAGTCAATAATAGCAAAAGTGGCAAAAACTGAACAATAAATCGACAATTAATTAAATTTTATTCAGAAAACATAGAGAATATAAATGTTTAAATCAAATTATAATTGATTTATAGAATAAAAACTTACCATCATTTTGACGATAGAGTGGTTTCTATACTAAACTCAGAAAATAATATTCTTTTCAACAAATTTTCTCCAACTCTTCGATTGAAAGTTTTGGTGAAATACTGAAAATTTTCAGTGAAATCAATGGTTTTATTTTCATTTGGCTGAGGATTAACCCATTTTTGGATAAAAATGTTTGACAATAATATTGATGAGAGAATATGAGAGATAGAGGTTTAAGGTCTAGGTTTGTGGGTCACCAAAGGGTCACTTCATTTCCTCATTCGATAGTTTCACTTTAGATTCGAAACAAAAAGTAAAATATTTACCAAAAAGTGTCAAAACAAGTGAAACGGTTTTAAAAAATGAGACCAAACTTTGAGATGTTTTAACTCCAAATCAAAAATACTTTCTGTAGTCCAGAAACACACTTCTAATTCCAAACCAAATATTACTCTATTTGTGGATTAACTTACTTTTTAAAGTCGAGAAAAATCGATAACTTTGTAAACAATAGTAAATAAACAATAATATCATTTCGAAAAAATTATAATATTTTTAATATATTTCAAATCCCATTCAGAAAAACATAATTACAGAACAAATAAATATTTATAATTAAAATTAAAGACATTTATTAAACGTTAAAAAAATATTTCTATAGTTTTGATCAAAAGACTGATAAAAAATCAATTATTTATTGGTTAAACATTCCAAACATAAAAGTAAGTCTTTTGCCATTCGGGCAGATATTCAATGAGTGGCCGAACCAGTCGTCCGAAGAGCGGAATGTGATTCGCCATAAATCTCATAATCGATAGAATTCTCTCTTTTGTGTATTTGTCATAAAAAGGAGATCTCAAGAGATATAAGAGAAGAGCGAATGTCCTTTGACTCAATTCTATGCGTTCATTGATATTCCAGTATTTATTCGTCGGTTCAGACAGAAGTCGAAGACTCAACACATCGAAACCTAAGGACAACAGGTATGGCGTCCAGGACTGGACGCCAAAGCCGGCCATTGCGGTCAAGTGGGCCACCGGTCGCATGATATGCAAGACTTCGCCAATTATTTGCTGGTCAGACAAATCGGACGGAAGAGCTGTTCGTTTTTGTTTGTCTAACAACCTCTTCATATTGAAGTTGTCCTGAGGCGAGAGCCACGTCCTCTGCGGCCGCGGGGGTGCGCTCTCTATGGTCCGCAACACTCGACCCGTGCGTTTCAACTTAAATGTCGATAACTCTATCTCTTCTTCACTCAAATCAGTGGAACACGAGTTGAGTCCATTCAGACAGCCATTGGAAGAGCTCAGACTTAAATCTCGGGATCGATCTAACGGTGCAATTAGTTGGTGGCGTTGAACGCCTTGATTGTACTTCAATAGAAGTATTAACCGAATGATAGCTCTATTGACAACAAATTCAAATAAATATCAATAAAAATATTGAAACAAAAAATTCATTTCATTTGAATACTTCGTGATCTGAATGACTGTAACGACAATCCATTTCCCGATCTCTCCGTAAACTCGATTTGCAGTGAATTCAGTGAAGACTTGAATGAATTCAATGATTGTTAGAACTAATTGAAGATTTTCGACAATTGAGTTCTGAAAGTCGAGTAAAGATTGGTTTCAATTAAAGACTAATTAATTGATTAATCGATTCCTGCAATACATACGACATTAATCTTGACATTAAAAGACTTTCTGAGAATCGTGTCGTTAAATAAGGACAACAATGAAGACAATGTGTATAACAATTCGGATATAATGTGAGAATTATTTAATTTCGTTGCTTTCGATCGAAATTCAAATCAAAATAATTGAAAAAATAATGAGTTTTTTGTCATTTTTTCGGTGATTTAGTCACAAATACCTGTAATTAAGTACGAAATCCAACGCAAAGCCGACTCTATTTCGGATGCAATCAATGGATTGTATTTAACAAAGTTTTTATATTTAGTAAAACTATTTTTAATCGCATTTAACGCCAATTCAGTGTTTAAATCCATGTTTTTGTTTACAATCGATAATTAAATACCAAATCAATTGAAAGCCTTTCAAATGCCAAACATAAGCGACAGAAATGATGTCTTTTGTTATCGTTCGGAGTTTACACTCAAATGTGGTATAAATTGAGTGAAAGGGGTCTAAAAGAGTGGCAAATATTTGTCGTTTTATTGTTTGGGAAATAAATTAAATGAATTTAATTAAATAATCATAATTTGGAGACATATTAAGCGATAATTTAGACCAAAATAAGCATTAAATACATTAAAGATATGAATAATGAGGAAAAAACAAAACGATTACATAATTATAGACTCAATGACACAATAGTTGAAAAACCAGGCATTCATACAATGGAAACGCGTTTTAAAAATTAAATACAAATTAAATAATTGTAAAAATCGACGAATAAATGCATTTCTAAGACATTTTGTTTAATTAAAATCACAATTAAATTGAATTTCGATTGTTTTGTCTGATTATTGATTCATTTTCAACGGATTTATTGACGAAAATAGGTGTAAAACAAATGTAATTTTTGTATTGAAATCAATGTCTACTCGAATGCCTACTTATATGCGAAGAATCTCTGAATTTCGTAGAATCCGAAGAACTAATCCACTATCGGATCAGACAATGGATTCAAATTGTATTTAACGAAAACTAATTGTGTTTTAGGCGTAAAATCAGTGAACGTAAGCAATAATTCATTTATTTTTTTAGTCGTTGGATGTCATGTCTGTCTACTCTATCAGACTTACAGCCCTCGCAGTCATCACAACCACCGCTACTCTCGTTAATGGAAACATCGAATACAAGTTAATCGACAAAAACCAAATCAAAACCAATTTAACTAAATTTAAACATTTAAAAAATGAAATCTAACCAGGACAAAAAATAGCCGAAAAGATAGCCGCAAGCCCTTTGTGTGCAACTGTAGTGTGTAAGCGGCTTGGGGGTGTGCGCGGTGGGTCTGCGTGTGATTGGTTAGGTGGTTGACATCCCCTCCTCTCAGCACACATTTGGTTTAGCATTGCATTTAGGCGTTAGTCCCGCTGGAAGACCGCTGACACAGGGAGGCTATGCTATAGCGTCGCTATATTTCGCTATATTTTTTGGCTCTATTTCTCAGTCAATGTATAGTTTGTGTTAACGCTATTCCAATGGCAATACAAATGGCAATGCATTCGAATTACGCCATACTTTGTGTGTATGCACTGGCAGTCAATGCAGTCAAACACTGTCTTATGGCTGACCGACAATCGATTGTCAGCGCAGGCATCGGCTAAATCACTATAACTCGAGAACTAACCGCTAATTCAGACCAGAATTGTTCGATAAATCTTAGGCTAACTGTTGGCTACGAAATGACTGCAAGTTTGGGATCATTTCACACCAATTAGTGCTTAAATTAAATAATTAAATAAATTCCTATTCAAGTCAATCGTATTGTACTGTTGGGTGAGTTTTGGAGTCAATACTCAATGCAATGCATAGTCTCGTAGACGAGGTTTGCAAACAATTTGCAAACTATGCCTAAAACTAACCGATTAGTCGTTTTTAACTATTTGTTTGATTATGTTTTCGATTTATTATTTGATTTGATTTGCATTTCTTTATGACTCACTTTTTGGTTGCTTTTGGTTTTTAGGAAATGTTTTCTTATTTTAATTTAAATATTCATTTGATTTATTGAACTTTTATTCAAAGTTAAGAATTTTTTTATAAATAGTTTATTCTTAAGTAAATAAATAGTTTTGAATATATTTTGAGTTAAAAATATAATTTTGTTTTCGAAATGCAATCAATAAACGAATAATTTATTCAGAAATGAATTGAGTTTTTGAATGTTGTGTTGAATTGATGTCAAACTATGAAAACGTCTAAAATGTTTGGAATGTCTTGTTTTTCAGTGCAATCGTCGGTCGACTGCAATAATGACGACATCGTCTGAGGATGTGCTGCGAGTCGTGGATTGGGTTCGGGTGAAGAAAGCCGACGGAACCCTCTATATGATGGCCGAACGCATCGCTTGGATGCCTAACGGGAAGGACTCGTTCACTATATCCCACAAATACGCGGACATCAAAACACAGAAGATATCGCCCGAAGGGAAGCCTAAGATTCAGCTGCAGATAGTTTTGGACTCCGGAAGCGATACTTTCCACTTCGTGAACCCGAATGGCGTTCAGAGCCAACTGAGCGATAGGAATGAAGTGAAAGAACTTTTATTGCAATTATTACCCAAATTCAAGAGAAAATTGTCGAAAGAGATCGAAGAGAAGAGTCGAATACTTAGTGAAGACCCGGAGCTCTTCCGGTTGTATAAAGAGTTGGTCACCTCTGATATCATTAGTACCGAAGAGTTTTGGGCCAATTATGCGGCGAATAAACGCTTTGATTCCAAAGGTATGTCCGAATCGAAACATTTAGTCATTTGTTTAGATTATTATTATTTGGTTTTCATTGACATTGAACTCAATTTTGTCGATAAATAGTCTTTTGATTAGATTTGTTATCAAAGGCTTTATTTAATAATTGAATAATAGTTTTGCAAACATATGATAAACACATAATGTTTTGGCGAACCTCTCAAGTAATGTCATAACTGTTTCGATTGCAGACAAGAGTGAGCCGAGCAGTCAGTCGGTGGGAGTGTCGGCCGCCTTCTTGGCCGACATTCAGCCTCAGGTCGACGGCTGTAATGGTATTAAATACAACATAACTAAAGAGATTATTGAAGCGATTTTTAGTACATATCCGGCGGTGAAGCGCAAGCACTTCGAGAGCGTTCCCCATAAGGTGTCGGAACAGGAGTTCTGGCAGCGATTCTTTCAATCGCATTACTTCCATAGAGACAGGACTTCTTCGACTAAAGACTTCTTCAACGACTGCTCGAAGAATGACACCGAAAGAGCTTTACTTAAAGGCATAATCGATCCGTTCGTCGACTTGTCGTCGATGGACGACAGATCGGTCGACAGTCCAGACGATAGCGATAAGAGTAAAACCGATTGGAATTCGGTTTCGAACTCAAATCAGGCGCTCATTAAGCGCTTCAATCATCACTCGATTATGGTTTTGGACTCTATTCTGAACAGAGGGTCTGAGAGTCATCCCAACCCTTCAAACCCTCCAAACCCTCCGCCAGTACTTAACGGAAACGTCGCAAAGAAGGCAAAGACATCGCACTCTTCGACCACAACATTGATTACGCCTGTGATTGACGACAAGGAACTGACGAGCGCTCAACTCGAGAGGGAACGGGTGAAGAAGTTGAGGCTCGAGGAGAAGACGCATTTAGACGACCTGTTCGACAGTGATAGTCAAAAGGTGAAGACACCTGCGCTGAACATCCGGAACAGAGACCGCTATCTCGTGGGTCCGATCCCTAACGGCGACTGTGATATGTATAACAATAGCTATTCCTATGAAAGTAATCACAACAACAATAACTCGATTCACAACCCGTTCGACGCATACCTCCAAATCGAGCATTTGGTGAGCAATTGGCGGCCGCGCTGTCAGAATGCGCTTCACTCGGTCTCTGCCATCTCTGCCTTAAGCGAGTTATCCCCCGGAGGGGCTCTCATGAAGACCTCGCACTCGACGAACCTGAGGGACGACATACCGCTCGACGTCCAGAAAGAACTCAAGAATTTGACGTTTGCTTTAAATGAGTTGTTAAGACATTTTTGGTCCTGTTTTCCGGTTACCAGTCCTCAGATTGAGGACAAGTTATACCAAATGAAGTCGACATTAGAGCGGTTCCAATACGTAAAGCTTCAGCCCTTTCACGACCGGCTCAGTCGAGAATATCATACGTCAGACGTGAGTATTGTTTCCGATCTTTTGAATGCTATCGATTCGAATAGAGTTGAACTGAATATCGAGATTAACTCATTTGTTGTACTGGTGTTCAGCTAACGGCTCATCTGTTGAATCAAATTCAAGTGGCATTCAATCGGTTCAACACATGGCTCGCGAAGAAGAATGCACTCAATGTTCGCAAATGAGTGCTATTGAGTGCATACGATTGCTAAAGATGTTTTCATTTTTACATTTTCTTTATTTTTCAAACAGTTATTACGTTATAAACATCTCAACTATTAATAATATTTTTTAAAAATTGTATATTTTATCAATAAATATGAAAAAATCATTTATATGTAAAAACATTTATAAAAAAAGATTTCTTATCATTAAAGATGAACTAATTGTTACTTTCAATACGTTTTCGATTTATTTGCAAAAATTGATTTAATTTTAACTTTAATTTAGATATTAAGTTAAGTTATTTCAATTCAATGTTTTTGTTCGGCTCAAATTTAGTCAATTTCTAATTTAAAATTTAATATTAACTGGTGCAATGATCTAGGTTAATAGAATTATTAATAATTTCGACAATATTTTCTAAATTGTTATTTAAATGCCTATCGAATGGACAAACTGTAAGATATTTAAAGTTTTAAATCCTTTAAAAAGTTTATATCCATTTAAAAGTGATGTCAGACTACAGTTACGCCCTTTGAACTACGCATGTATTGCTCGCCTTTACGCCCAATGCTGTTGAAGTGTTTACTCAAAATGGCTTAACACTGATAGGCATTCACTTTATGCCGTTTTACAGGTTTTCGATTTTGATTATCAGTTAATCGATAATTACTTTTGAATTTTAATCGAAAAAAGAGTTTAATTTAATATAAAAAATGACAAATAATTTGAACGAAACGGAGCTATTGATGACAATCGCCAAAGAATTATCAAAAGATTATCATTCGGTAACGACAACCACACGAGTGACTGCGAGTAGTGAAGAGGTGGTGCAGAGCCAGACCAGCACTAGTAGTAGTGATTTGACTCCAGTCTCCAAATGCTGTTTAAAGAAGAAATGTTACGAAAAAGTGTTACCGAAGACGCAAAACGAACTCTTCAACAAGTATTCACTTATTGATGGCTTTAATTGATTTGATTTCAAGTCTTATCTTAACTTTTGACCAGTTTTTGGCGAATCGGAGATTACGCGAAACAGAACTACTATTTGGTTGGACTGATGGCCGCACAGACGCCCAAACAGATTACGATTCGGCCGATGAAGAAGAACAAGACTCTCAGTTGGAAGTATTGGGCGGACATAAGGGGCCGGAAGATCCAGGTCTGTAAGGGTTTCTTTTTGGCTGTTTATGGCGTTTCCGACAAAAGACTTCGAGTTCTCCAAACAAAGTTAGTCGAAGGCGAGCCCCTGGAGGACCAGAGGGGGCGCTATATGAAGGAGAAACGCGCCAATCAGTACACTGTCAAACGCAAGCTTAAGGCAGACGCCGACGCCGAGGAAAGCCATCTCTTGGAGGCCGCCCTCACCGCTCCTCAGCCGACAAAGAGCGACAAAAGCCGTAAATTGACGACAAGTGACGCCAATTCGACGTTAATTAATAGCAACGGAATACTACTCAACGAAATAGTTATTCCGCAAAACTTTACGACAATTCTCTCCAACAATAATGAGATCTAAAAACTAAACCATTTTTTCTGAATCTAAAGATTGGATTTTAAAAACAGTTTTGTTTAAACTTTTTGTTAATTTTTAATTATTTTAATATTTTAATTCATTTTTTCTTTCGAACACATATTTCAATCCAAATAATACACAAATTGTCTTAAATTATAACTATTTTCTCGAATTTGTTGGAAATAAAGTTAATATTAAATGAAATGTTATTTAAAGGCTATTAATATTATTTTAATTAAATATTAATTAAAACTTAAATTTTTTAAACGTCTGACCAATAAACTCAATGAGTCATAAGTTTTTGACAATTTTTTAATTTTAGGTAAGTTTAACAATAAATTATTATCAATCGATAGGTGTTTTAATTCTATAATATAAATCTTTTTAGCACCAAGTTAATTAGAATGCTAAACTGGTAAAGCTCATAAATTGCCAATTTAATATTCAAAAATTATGAATTTTTTGGTTAAATATTAAGCTTAAATAAAGGAACAAACTTTAGTTAAGATAATATTTAGCATTTTAATTGAGATATTTAGCAAAACTATTAAAATAGTCAAATATATTGCAAAAATGTATGATTTTTGGCACAATATTAACTTTTCAGCAATTTTTTTATAACTTATATTTAACGGATTATAAATTGATAGAAATGTTGGGAAAAGTTAGAATAAAAGTTAGAAACCGATAGAAAGGCGTAAAACAAATACAAATAACTACAGACGGAGTGTTTGGTAGAGAAGCCTCTATTGCGCGCACTCTCTCTATACGAGTTAACAGGTTTTGTCATTTGTTTGCCTTTCAGTGATAACTCATTCAAACAAATGGACGACAATATCGACGAATAGAAAGACTTTATTTGGAAATTAGTTTATATTATATCAGAAACAGTGAATTGAATACAAAAAAAGTTTACGAAAACTCCAAAAAATTTGAATCAATTGAAAAATTAGCGCAAAAAGTAATCACGAAATGCAAGCCATGTCTGGCCACGACCTGCAGTCGAATGCGACCACAATTATGATAATTCCGGCCAATTCGGAGATATTGGACGTGAATGTGGCCAACGATGACTTCAACCAATACGAAGAGGAGATGGACTTCGCGGCGAAGCCTTCATCCGGACTGACACCCGTCGCCAAGTGCTGTCTGAAGAGGCAGTGTTTCAACAAATTCGCGCCACAAGTGCAGGAGGACTGCTTCAACAGGTCTGGCCATCGGCTCTCTTCGGCTCTCTTCGGCTCTCTTCGGCTTTACAGTTATCACAGTTTAACTCAATTTTCATTTAACTTTTGTCCAGATTTTGGTCAATAAAAAGCAAAACAAATCAAAACTACTTTTTGGCCGGACTTATGAGTGCCGACGACCCGAAGCGAACGGTGCAGAACCCGGTCAAACACAATAAGACCGTCTCGTGGACCTACTTCGTCGACGTTCGGGGCAAGAAAGTCCAGGTCTGCCAGAACTTCCTGACCGGCGTTTACGGCATTTCCAGCTCTAAGATACAGACCATTCAACACAAACTACTCTCCGGTGCGTCTCTGGACGACCTGAGGGGCCGGTTCTCCAAACGCAAGAAGAGGGACGAAGAAGACGACGAAGAGGTCGACGGAATGTCGTTCGACGACAACAAAAGGCACCGAAAGAAGAAAAGCGATTGAATCGGCTTTTGGTCGCGAATTGAGCGCTAATTCATTCGGAAAGCGATTCCAATCTTCCGATTGATTGGAAATGTTTGAGAATTTGATTTAAACTGAATTCTCAATGAATTTCAATTATAGTTTGTTTTGTTTTTCTCATTTAATTTGAATTAATTTTTATAATATATTATTTGCGGAAAATTCTGAAACAAATTATTTTTATCCAATTTTCTCGAATTTTCTCTTTAATTATACAATAATTTTGAAAAATTGAAACAATAATTCATAATCTATTCAATCGATTATAATAATTATTTCATAAATATAACTAATATTTGGTTTAAAACCTTTAAATTGAATAAAAATATGTAATAATAATCAAATGTTTTGTCTATTTTTTGAATAAATTATCTTTAAATTTGATTTTAAATTAAATCAAATCTAAATTAAGTCAAAAAAGTCTTAAAAAAAGTTCAAAATCTAAAACAAGTCAAGAGATGCCGACATAAGCACTGAAAACAAATAACATGTGATTTAAATGAATTGAAATTTCAAAACAAATATTAAATTAATTTATTTTGAATTTGTATTGAATTAAAAGTCAAAAATGTTTTGTTTAAACGCATTGCGAATGAATCGATTGAACAGAATATCAGTTAATGTCTTAAAATTCAATCAATATATGAGTAAATCCGCGAACTCTGACTACAAAAGCCGATTCAAAGCATTGGTCGGTTCGGACACTGAAGCAGATCTGCGGTCAAAAGTGGACGACACGGGAGCCGAACATTTAAACCAATTTGTTTCCGATATTCAGTTTCGTAAAGACTTTCTGCAAAATGCGTTCGTTTTGTCTCTCAATGTCTTCAAAGGCAACCGAACTCTCAATGAATTGATTGACGAAAAAGAATTGAAACAAATGTTTGAAATAATTGAAGACAATGTCTGGAATCTGAGGAATGAAGAGCTGATCAGTACTTTGGAATCGTTGCTACGAATGGGTTTGGATCCGACCACTAAAGTCGTACGAATCGCCGCAATTGACTCATTGTCTGAATTGTCTTTAATTGCAATTATATTCATATAATTTGATCCAAAGGTTCAGTGTTTGGAGAATCAGTTGCTTTGGAAAGCGAAAGAATTGCGACTCAAAGAGCTCTTGTCGTGTCTCTCATATCACGTCAAATATCAGTCGACAGAACAACAGATCCGAGTCGTGAATGAGTTGACCATTAATTCGGTTCTTCAGTTAGACTTCGCTAACGACGAGAGAGACAGCATTCAATTGGTCCGACACTCGAAGGCTTTAAATATTAATTATTTTTAAAAACAATATTTATTTTTAGTTAAATCTTTGCCAACAATTCAGTCCCGAAGTGGTCGACAAAATCGAAGCAATAATTCTCGAACTGATCGGTCGAAGCAATGAAATGCAGTTCCGATTGTCATCTCTTTCCTATATTTTGGTCTTATTGTCGAAACTGAATAGAAGACCGAAACCACTCATCAAAGCAATCGTAAATCGATTCACATATTCGGCCCAAACCCTAATCAACTCCAAACCCGAATATCTCATTAAAATGGTTTCGGCATTAAATCAATTGAATTATTCTGACATTAATTTCCTCAAAAAATCTTCGGATCTGTTGTGTGATTCAAAGTTCCTGAACAATGTCCGGCCGTCTGACCGCAGAGACCTATTAGTGGCCGTAAGTCAAATGAATTGGTCTTATAATCGACTTTTGGACGAATACATCGAGAAAATAACGGACACTAACAATGACTTTAGGTTTGAATCAGTTTTTATTTATTCTTAAATTTGATCTTTGTTTTGCATTTTATAGTTCTCAGGATTTTCTGGTTTTTGTGTCGAGTTTTGCCCGACTTTACGCCCATTCGACGAATTTCAATGAAATTATTTACAATTATGTCATCCCTTATGTCAAACGCGAAGACTTTGACTGCGAGTCATGGCTTCTGTACGTCTGGTCCCTATCTATCCTCAAATGTGTTCCGAAAAGACATATCGATTCGGTTCTCAATAATGATTTTTACAATCAATTGATGAGTAGTTCCGAATCGAATCACAAACAAACGATTTTTAGATTAAAACTTTTGAATATCAAAGCTGTGGCAGAGATTGAATTGAATGAATGGTTTAGTTTTGATGCGCTTTCGCTCGAAAACTATGATTTGCCTAAAAAGGAGGTCTCGACTGAAAAGCTCAAGAATTCAGTTTTAAAATTGTTGTCATCTTTTGTTGAGAATATTGAGTCAAATGTTTTGACTCCAAACGGATTTAGTATTGGTTTGTATTTTGATTTAAATCTTTATTTAAATAATCGGTATTTAAAAAAATTTTAATTAAAATATGCTTCAAATCAGACGCGGAGTTCATAATAAACAAAGACTACGATTCGCTGCCATTACTAGAATACGGGCTCTTTGGCGCCGATTCCTCTAAAGAAGTGAAACCACTTCCAGAAGGATATGAGAGGTATTTAATTCACCATTTTTTCGGTAATAAAGTTTATTTCAAGAAATTTAATGATTCAATAAAATTCGTAAATAGAGTCGCTTTGATGTGCTTCGGCTTCAATGATAAGCTTTTAGGCGATTCGGGTCTAATTGGAGTACACGAACTGTCGGTGCGTTTACTCAAACACTTGGGCTATAGTGTGGTTGCAGTCAAACAAAATGACATTTCATTTGATCCGCGAAACTCGAAAAAAGTCGATTCATTGAAAACAATTGTAAATAAAAGCTTTAATTTATAGTTTTTAAATAAAATAATTAAAATAATATTTATCTCAGTTTTTATTTCTATTTAAGTAATTTTGTTCATATTTAGGAAAATTAATTCGAGTTTTATTCAAACAATTGATAAATTTTATTGCATTTTATAATTATTACTAAATTTCTTAGACTACATAACATGAGTTAGAATTGATAGTAAAATACATTTTTATTATTAGTGTTTAATTGTATTATATTTTAATACTGATATTCCAGTTATTAATATCTATTATAATATTTATTACATTTCATTCAATTATTCTTTTTTTTAATATTAGTCATTCCGTCAGAAATGTAGTGAATCTACTGATAGAACTCAATAAGACTTTTAGTTTACGGAACGAAATTCGTTCAACGAATGCAGTTTACGAACCCTTTCAGATAATTGGTTAACATTTAAAGCAAACCTTTTTGACACTCAATCATAATTTGCAACAATTTATTTGTTGGAATTGGTCCGGAACTTAAGGGGCAGTGAATGTGTTATTAGTTTTTATAGTTCAACACAATTGTCAAAACTAATTGAGTTTTTATTAAACGCTTATTCTTATAAATATTTGGAATAAATGAATACTTTTTTCAAATTGTAATTCTAGTGATTGCATGGGTTATAGGATTTAGTAAATGGCACTAAATTAGTGCCGAAATGTGCGCTAATTGTGTTTATATAAAACTATAGGTTATATAACAATGCAATTTAGAATTCTTTGCGAATTAATACCTGTATTGCAAGACTAGCTGTACTTGAGATGCCTTTCGATAACTTAATACTTAAATAGCTTTTTAAAACC